>PVKA01006986.1:14383-80394 GCA_004027165.1 Ctenomys sociabilis
ATTGGCCGTGACTCATCCACATGGATGACACAGACAAAGGAACTACAGAATAATGTACAGGACTACAAGATAAACCCTGAGAGGACTTCAATGACCACATAGGAAATATAAAGTTCTTGTGTTGGTATATAAGTCTTGATCTACCTAGGTCTTAACCATCCAGCAGAAAAGTATAAAAGTATAAAAATGAAGTATACATTGTGAGCCCATAATATTAAGCTGAGCTGTAAATGGATATGGTCGACAATTTCTTTGAATAACTCACTATGGTTGTAGAATGCTGGACTGTGTTGGAATGTGGTGTCGAGTTCAAGCACCTAAGTTAGTTGAATGTCAATGGAGTGCCCACTTTTGACAGGTGTAGACAAAGGAAGGGGTATAGAAAGAAAAATCATGATGTGTGTGTATAGACAGTACAGTTGGGATAGATAACGCTGTGCTTCTACATAATTCTATGAGAGGTAAGATCTGCACTAATGGTGGTTGGACAGGATATTATGTTGGCTTTTAGTACTATGGTCATCCACTAGGTAAATAATTATTGAATTTTTGATATAATTCAGGTATAAAAAAATAAAATAAGTAAGCAACTACACTCAATTCACTGATAAGAGATATCTGCTAAAATAATATCTGTAAATATAATATCATGTATGCACCTTGTACAATACCAAAACGTTATGAAAACAGTTTGCAATGTATTAATTCATTGAATGTGTATGGTTAAGGTGTCTTGAAACTGTCTGATTGACATTTGTATTTTAATAAAATAAAAAAAAAAGGATTGTATTTCCACTGTGTCAGGTTTTCTCTGGATAGGAACACATTGCAAAATGCCAAGAGGCATCTATTTCTTATAGAATATCTCAACAAAGCTATTGAAAACATTCTACAATTACTGTCATGACCTTATTCTTCATGATCCTATTCATATATTTTCCTGGAGATCCTTCTGAGAGGAGTAGATCTGGCCTGAAATAGAACTTAAGTATCCCTGAGTACTTGGCCAAATTCCATCTCAGTAATGCCTCAACATCACCTCTAATAACATCTTCACTCTCTTTGAACAAAGGATGCCTCTTTCCCAAGAGACTTTCCTCTCCTTACTGTCTCCTGTCTCAGTGTAGTACCTTAAAGATGAAATGGCATCTGCTGGCCAGGAAGTACATACTGAGAAAAAAAACAAAAAATCCAAGCAGCTACAAAACAACAAATAGGCCTTGAGACCAGGAGGAAGGATAACAAGATTACCATCCCAATCAGAGAATGATTTCCAAGGCATTGTGACGAGAAGCAGGAGGTCAAAACCTTTACAGTCTCTACTGGGTACAACTGAGTGTAAGACACACTATAAGGAAGGAATTTACACACCACAAAATTTTTCCAAAAGCTGTGGAGGAAGAGAACAAGATCATTTTATTTTATGATTATGTAAAACTGAATGTCACTCAAATTTAGCAGAGATCTTTGTTTAAAGGTGACTTAAGAACAGCCAGTTTTTGGTTGTAAGTACATATCAGCACGTGGTTTTTATTATATGAGAGGAGTTTGGGCTTTGTAAAGTGGAAAGCACAGGTAACACTAAGCACTGAGTGTCCTTAGTACAACTCAGAAGAACTAATGATTATGGGTTAAAATGTATCCTGATGGTATGGAAAGCACAAAGAGCAGACCGTAGAAGTAAAAAGAGGTAGGGACATCTTTAGAGTGTTCATTTTTTGAAATACTTACAGAAAATCACATGAGTCAAAGAGTTTTCAATGGCTAAAATATATTAACAGACTTTACAGCTGTAAAATACTACACAAAATGCTCGCTTTCCATCATATGTGTCACGTGTTCATCCATATGGGTGTGTCTGTGAATGTGCTTTTGTTGTTGTATGACTCACTATTTTGATTTACATGAAAGTTAAAAACTTAACTCCATCATTCATCTTAAGGGCTACACACTGTGCTATAGCAACTTTGAATGTTGCTCATTGTTATATTGGCCAAGTTAACAGCTGCTTTTCTGTAAAGATGACTGTATCATTTTACTTTGGACCAAACTGTAAGATTCTTGTGTTAGAACAGGGCCAAACCATTTGAGGCTACAATGCTTTAAATAAGTTACTCTGCATTTTTGCTGGCCATGCTCTCTTCAGGAAACTGTTTTTCTCAATCTGGTCAGTGTGAGGATCCAGCTCAAGTGAATGGGGAAAGAATAACTTTGACCCCAGTAATTAATGCAGCTCTTGGGTATGGTCCAGACTGGGCCAATGAAGGTTACATCTGAAATGTTTATCTATAATTATTGATAGGCCTATTTTTTAGATAAAATAATTCCATTGAGAAACAAATAGCAATGAGACAGCCCCAAAACTAACCAGTAGGACTCTCTCAATGATCAGTACACTGTGTGTGACTGTCTCAGTGCTCACACATTGAACAAGATTCAGACATGACACCCCATCCACAAACACCACCAGAACAAACCTTACATTCACTGAACCTGCAGCTGCAGCTGAACATCCATTCCAACCACTTTCAATATACAGATACAAAATGGTCATTCATCTGAATCCACATTTTTTGTTTAGCTTTGTCAGAGAAGGGCACTCTACCATAACCCAAATATTGCAGGTGTGTGAATTCAGCAAAATATTCCAATATAGTCCAGCAGTCCACAACAGTAGGACTGGCAATACCAGAAGCTGTCGACTCAAGTCTCCCATAGTCCGTCACACCAAATGGCTTCACTTTCTACACTTTGCTCTCATACGTCTCTGCTGCATGGCCAAGACCAAGACAAAGCAAGACTTATGTAACAAGAAATGCAATCCATGCATCCGACAAGGTCAGTCAAATTCCCGCAAGTTCCATCCTGTAACCCTGCACCAGTTGGCGCCAGCCACATGGATGAGCCACGGCCACTGCCCAACCAATTCACTCTCCGCAAAAGCCTGAGAGAATGTCCTCTCTCCATGTGACTCTCCATAGGTACACTTCACACCATCGACCACCTTCCTCTGTGGTCCTACAATCTCCTCGATCAGAAAATTTGGAATAGAACTGAGCTACAATGCCACAGCACAGGTTCTCTTATGTCCTGAGACTTCACCAACCCTGAAAGGCTAGGGTCAAAATGCTGTTTGGCTTTTGAGAGGTTACAAGCCTGAAACTGTTGATGGCTTCCAAAAAATGGAACAAGTTATTTCAAAATGAAGCCAGTATATAGAAAGGAAGCCAGCCATATTTTCATGCCAATATTTGAGCCTTTGGGTCGCAGCCATGGCTAGCCAGTCGCAAGGGATCCAGCTGCTGCTGCAGGCCGAGAAGCGGGCCACGGAGAAGGTGGCCAAGGCCCGCAAGTGAAAGAACAGGAGACTGAAGCAGGCCAAAGAAGAAGCCCAGGCTGACATTGAGCAGTACCGCCTGCAGAGGGAGAAGGAGTTCAAGGCCAAGGAAGCTGCGGCCTCAGGATCCCATGGCACCTGCAGCAGCGAGGTGGAGAAGGAGACCCAGGAGAAGATGGCCATTCTGCAGACCTACTTCTGCCAGAACAGGGAGGAGGTCCTAGACAACCTCCTGGTGTTTGTCTGTGACATCCAGCCACAAATCCATGAAAACTACCGCATAAATGGATAGAAGAAAGGAGCACCTGTTCCTAGATGCTCTCATGGAATATGAAACTTTAGCAAAGTCAATTTCTATTCTTACAAAACACATTAAATTTTTTCTTCTGTTGTATAACAGTTCCCTTCACTTTTGGGAGAGTAGCATATCTGGCTTCTGTGGACAAACATGTACTTTCTCCAAAGATCTCACCTTTTTGCCTCATATTTCTTAGAAATGTAATGACTATTTGTTGTCTGTTTCTCTATACCTTATAGCTTAAGACACGTGTATATCAGTATTGACTTTTTCTTTCTTAGATTAGTAAGAAGAAAGAAAAAAAAAACCCAATTCTTTAAAGAAAGGAAGGGATTAAATAACTTTTTCCCTTATACTTTCTTAAAGATCAGGGGCTTTATCTACGAAAAAGTAGTAAATAGCTGTCTGTAACTCATGTGAAGCAGCAGCCTGCCTTAAATATGTTCTGCAGAAGAATTAGAACAGTGACAGTGAATATACTTGCTTGGGCTGTGCTTGGTTTATTATAACCAAAATGACTAGATGAGCCGAGTGTGCTGGTGCTTGCCTGCAATCCCCCAACACTGGAGGCTGAGGCAGGAGGATCACTACTTCGTGGTCAGCCTGGGTACATGTAAGGTCCAGGCCTGCCTGGGTTACATAGAAACCTGTCTCAAAAAACTAAAGTGTTTGTTAGATGATAGGCCTCAATAACTTGTTCCTTGGTGTGCTGATTATCATTTACAAATGAAAGTAAAGACGTTGCCACCCATTCTCAAAAAAAAAAAAAAATATTTGAGCCTTTGGGTCCAATTATTCCTGAAGTAGATGCATCACTGTTATTTTCCAGGTCTAGAATTCTTTCAAATTCTAAATGAATTTGGAACTGAATTCCTGCCCTATCCACTATCAAAGAGATGAGCCTATCAGAATTCCAATGCTTGCTTTCTTTGTTAAGAGTGAGAAGTACAAGGGGTAGATATCAGCTTACGCCCTTGAAGTTGTCCTATAGACACCCATTTATACTGACTATGGCTTATCATAATGCTTAGGGTATGGATTATCATACGGTCTTATCATATTGAAAAGAGAAAGTTCCTATTTTCTTTCATGCTATGAAAATCCTAAAAGTTCTTTCACCAATCTTGATTTTGAATTTGCTATAATGAAGATTCCTGGGACCAGGCTAGAGATCAAGAACCTTAGCAATAGGGCTGGGGATGTAGCTCAGCAACATTAAGTACCTGCCTGTCAAGCTCAGGATCTAGACTTCAACCACCAATACCACCAAAAAAAAAAAAAACAAACCACTGATACAAAGTGTAAACACTATGTATTTTGCATATGCACAAAAATAATAATACATAGTAAAAGGATCAGGAAATTGGTTGAGGGGAGAGGGAGAAAAGGGAAAAGGGATGAAAAAAAATGAATCAAGATGCATTATGTCCCAACTTGCCTAGTTTTCAACGTTAGTAAGGACTCAGGACATAGGAAAACCTGTACTGTAATATTATGTAACTCAGTTGTATCCCAAATTTTCTAATCACTTTCCACAGAAGAAAGTGATCAATGAAGCAGAATGTGCATAAGGTGAGTCACATGGAGAGAAAACATTTTCTCAGGCTTACACAGAGAGTAAATTGGTCAAGCAATGGCTATGACTCTCACTGACAAAAGATCTACAAACCGTGGTAGGTTTCAAGATAAATCCTGAGGGGACTTGACTGACCTTGTCAGATACAAAAGTTACATTTCTTGTTATATATGCTTTGCTTTATCTTGGTCTTAATCATCCAGCAGAAAAGTATAAAAACAAAGTATAAAATGTGAGGCCATATTAATATGCTGAGCTGTAAAAGGCTCAAGTTAACAACTTCTAACATTGCCAGTCCTACAGAAAACCCACTACTATTATGGACTACTGGACTATATTGGAGTATTTTGCTGAATTCCTGTGCCTACAATATTTAAATGACAATGGAAACCCTTCTCTGACAAAACTAAACAAAAAAGGGGATACAAATGAATGACCATTTTGTATCTGTATATTCGAAATAGGATAGATATACAGCTACTTTCTCTTAATTCAATGAATAGAAAGATTTGCTGTAATTGTGTTTGTGGGCAGGATATCATGTCTGCATCTTGTACTATGAATAACCACTGAGAAGACAACACTATGCAGGGTATTAATTATTGAAACTGTCCTACTAATCAGTTTTGACACTGTCTCATTGCTGTTTCTCAATAAAATTATTAAAAAAAATAAAAATTCTGTACTACAAATATATACTTTAAAAGTGCACGTGGCTGCAGGCATTGTAGTGAGTAGAAAAAGCCTTTCTCACTGACTACATTTATTTATGCTGCTAACAAACCTTTAAAAGAGTTATCAAAGGCCCTATGCTAATACAATGACATTTTAATCCCTCTGCAACATCAAAACATAGTTCATCAACTCAGTAAGTCTCAGAATAGGAAGCAGCTCCTTTAAATATGGTAGGGAAGGTGGGTGTGTGTTATCCCAGCAGCATCACGTCCCTGTCATACGTAATCAAGAAGACATACTAATTTATGTTACAGAAATCTCACTGGTATAGATCTTACTGGAATCAATTCTTTGGAGAAATGAAAATTGTTTTTTTTTCCCCTAAATCAATAATAATTCTCAGGAGTAGTACTGAATTTAGAAAACATAAACTACATTTTGAATACAAATTAAACTCTTTGACTGTAGACTATGGAATATTATTAATCTGTTGCCTACATGTATACAAAATACATTAGGAATAACCAACATCTGAAATCTACTTGCATTTACTTATGCATATTTATTTTTGAGTTGACATCAATATCTGCCACATTTTTTATCTACCCGTAAGGAATAAATGCATAAGTTCTTGCCTGCAGCATATCTTCATATTCCAATTGTTTTGCTTATCTCAATCAAACATTGTGTTGCTAAGAGTCAATATTTAAATAAAAGCAATTTTATGTATTATAATATGAGTGATCCAATTCCACTGTTTAATCGTTCAAATTAGTTTGACAGTTATCCTAGTTAGTTAAGCTTTTAAGGTTATGGAATCATCTCCTGAGTGGCTAGCAAATGGCAGTAAGTCCATTCCTAAAACCATTGTATATGTTGAGCACATATCATCTAAATTTGTCCTATAAAATGCACCTTACAACTAAGGGAGAAATAAAATGATGCTTTATGAACTAAAATAGCCAAGCAGAGAAACAAAGTATATTTGGGGTTGGCAAACAAGAGCACAACAACCAGAGTTTGCATGGTGAAAGTGGATAGCACTGAGCTCAATTCTGGTGGATTTCAGGAGAGATGAGGAAGATACCTGGGAGTGAAAGAGCAAAGAAACATTGAATACAAACAAAACCAAGTGGTTTTCACTATATATCAAATTTATAACAAAACCCCAAAGAAAAATATGTTAATTTCAGTAATATTTGAATATTGTATATACTTGTGGGCTATACCCTAAAAACAAAAAGGATGTAAGGACTTAAATACATTTAATTTGCTTGTTGCTGATCATGGCCTGGATGTCAGAATTATGAAATTATTTTGCATATATTATAAAACAACAAATGGTTTAAATACATTAATGTTTTTGGAGAACTAGAATTCTAAACATAGGAGAAATAGAACAGTCAAAGAAGTAAGGTGAAACAAAATACATGATATTAAGATACGTATTGTTAAAACTGTAAATGGAGGGGGGTTGGGGAGATGACTCAGAGGAATAAGTGCTTCCCTGGCAAGCACAAAGGCCTGAGTTCAATCCCCATTTCTGAAAAAAAAAAAAAAAATTAAATGGAGCTGACTGCTGTATAATTATGTACATGTTTGTTGGGATAGCAGTCCCATATTTTGTATATTGGAGTAAATATTTTAATAAATTAACTAAAAGTAAACATTCTAAATCAAATCCCATTTCAAAGTCATATGGCTTCCAACTTGGAAATTTTACCAATTGCAGGAGTCAGGATGCTTAAGAAAGAGGAGTGAAAGACATGTGCTATTTGGGTCTTGTGGCTTCTAATTGTCAGTGTAGTTTGTTTGCTTTCTTTGACGGCAGCAGGAAGATCTCATTTTCATAACATACTACTTTTGATACTTTATCTTAAAAATACTGTTCGTTAAGATGCTTTTGAGGCGTTTGCCTAGGAGCTGGGAGGCTAAGATGCCCAGGCCCTGGCTCTTCAGTGAACTCAACTATATCACCTTGACAACTCAACCTCTCTGTGCTTCAGTCTCTCTGTCTTGTAAGATGGGAGTAATACCTACCTCACAGGGTTGTTGCAGGAATTACTTAGAAATGATGTCTGTAAAGCATTTAAGGTTCTTGAAGAAGGTGCTATATAAATATAAAATAATGTCTGTTTAAGTTGTTTTATTTGTGAAAAAGATAAAAGGATTTTAAAATTTTTAAAAGATATGTATTGTGTCAATATTTATTTAAAATGTATTTCTTTAGTTGTGTCCATGTGAAGGATTTAAAGTAATGAAATTCTGATTGCAAAAATGCATGACTAATACACATAGCTATTCTATTCTCCATGCGTAGAATTTCTCAGGGAGGAGCTGATTCCAGACATAAAACACAGTACACAAAACCTCATACTATGCAAAAATATAAGGAAGCATTCCAAAGGCTATAGGGGCATAGAAAAAGACAGTTCCCACGGGCCACATTTAAAATATATCAGTGAGCTATAACTGAGTAAAGAACATTTCATTTAGGAGGGGAAAGGGTTTGAGGGAGGCTCATATGTACATAATAATACCAATCCTCATACATGATGTAGTAGAAGGAATATCATTTTAAAAATCTATATTCTACAAACACCATCACAACTGAGTCAAGTAAGAAAATATCTCAGGATGCTAAAATCATTTGGTATGAATTTATACAGACTCCGGTTAGCCTCTAAACGATCACAGTATAGTAGGGGTGAAATGAAGGACATTAGTTCCCATAGCTAGATGACCAGCTGGCATTTATGCATCCTGATCCAGAACAATGAAAACAGAGTATCATTTTTGCAGTCCTTCTACACCTCATGTTATCTTGAATCTACTCATGTGAAAGTATCACACATGAGTAAGATTAGGGCTTTGAACAATAAAACTGGTTTAGATTCTTGAAAATAGATCTTGCCAGGGCATCAGGTTGAAAGCAACAGGTCTAGAACAAAAAGAAACTTAGAAAATGTGATGCTTAGTTGTATCTTCAACAAAAATATATAAAAGGAAGACATAACTATGAAGAAAACTTTAGAAAACACAAATTTTTCAAGTGAAAAATACCACTTCAATTTCTTAGTGATAATATTACTGGGATTAGTAATGAAAATAACTTTGTTCATAGGTTAAATGAGTTCAAATATTTAGGTAAGAGAATATTCAGGTATTTACTTATGTGAGGGAGATAAAGTTAAAGTATTGCAATTGCTGTAGTATTTAATTGTTCCACAAAAATAAAAATGGAAAGAAAAAAGAACAAAAGAATTGACAAAGTACTAGCAATTGGGAATCTAGCTGAAGTATACAAAGATGCTTGTTCTTTAAATTGCCTGTGGCTTTGACATTTTTCAAAATAAAAGGAAATATAACCCAATTCTTCACCTTGTGCAGTCACATTTCAGCTGAACTATAAAGCGCAATGTGCCAGCACCCTTCCTGAGTCTCTTAAGTGGATTCTGTGATGGCTCCTTAATTGGCCAAAGTTGTTTTAATAAATCTGCAAGATGGTTTCTGATTAAATTACAGGGAAAAGTCAAATAAAGTAAAGATCACATTAGATCAAAGGAGTGGGGAGATCTGTCGAAATGTTATTTCATTTTATAACTCAGTTGTGTCACTTTGTTACTTTTAATCCCAGATAGAGAAGTTTAAATTTATTTTAAAAGTATGTGTGAAACAAATCCCTGTAGAGTCCATTCTTACCAATTTATATGTCTGATAAAGTCATATTTTGTTAGGTCTAAACGTGTTTTAATTTTTTCAACTAAGGATGAAAAAGCCCCTTTAAAAATTAGATGGAACGTTGGCAGATTGTGTCGGGCTTATTTATTTATCTATTTTTACATATATGTGCTAATTCCTCGCTTCTTGATTACTCTTATGGAAATTAAAGGAAAGAAGTGTGAAAAAATAAACATTCTCATTTGTAAAAATAAAAGTGCCCAGAAGCAACTGTACGACCATCTTTTGAGTTTTTACACTTTATTTTTGTGATGGGAAAAGGCAACAAGGGATACAGAATGTAATTAGAAGAGAAAAAAAAAGTCTCTTATTTAGCTAGGACTAAATATTTTACCTACTGGAAGTTGTTTGCAATGACTTTTTTTTTTTTAAGTATACATTTGGGCTGGGAAGATAGCTCAGTAGAATAAATGCTTGCCTGGCAAGTGCAAGGGCCTGACTTCAATCCCTAGTTCCGCCAAAAAAAAAAAAAAAAAAAAAAAAAAAGTATATGTTTCCAGTTCACGTGGTTTACAATCATCTTGGGGAGTGGCATGTGTGCATAACATAGCTTGTTTTTCTTTTTAATCCTTTCCCCTTTCTCCCAATTTTCCTTTCCCCAGTTTCATTATTGTTGATATTATTAATCCAAGCTTCTGTTTATGCTATAGAATATTTATATTCTTTGAGGTTATTAGGTTCCTGTATATGGCATATTTTTACTCTACTTGTATTCCTTTCTCTTACCCCTCAATTCTTGACTTTGACCCCTTAAACCCCTTCCCATTTGCAAGAGATCCATCCTTCCCTTATTTCCTTCTATCCTTTTCTTATACTTTTCCTTACTCACATGAGAAATACCATATCATATGATATATAAATTTGAGTGACTGGTCTATTTTATTTATTATTGAATTTCCTGGTATGTGCTGTTTCCTAAAATGTCTCTATCCTTCTATATATTCAAGTAATTAATATTCAATGTGTATAGGCACGACATTTTATTTATCCAGTCGCTTGCTGATGTGCATATATGGGATGCTTCCAGGATTTACCTATTACAGATTGTGCTGCTATAAACATTGATAGGCATATGTCGGAGTAGTTTGATATCTTAAGATCTTTGGAGAAGACACTCAGAAGGGAGATAGAAAGCTTCTATAGGATCTCTAATTTTACTTCTTTGAGAAATCTCTGTACTGATTTCCATAACACTTATACTAGTTTACATTCTCATTAACAATGTAATAGGGTTTCTTTTTCACCACAGAATTTCTTATTTTTTTTTTATTTCTTGATGATAGTGGTTTTTTCTGGTGTAGGATAAAATCTTAACATTGTTTCAATTTGCATTTCTCTAATGGCTAGGGCTGTTGAACATTTTTTTCTGTATTTGTTGGCCATTTCTACTTCTTTATCTATAAAATATCTATTCATTCCACCATTCCATTTCTTGATTGGGTCTTTTATTTTAGGTGGCATAACTTTTGTTGTTCTTCTTCTTCTTTATATATTCTAGATATTAGTCTTTAGTCTGAGAAAGAACTAGAAAATGTTTCCTATTCTATTAGTTGCTTCTTCACTTTGAAAATGAATTTCTTTGCTGTGTAGATGCTTTTTATTTAATATAATCCTATTTGTTGATTCTTACTGTTTTGTCTTGGCCAATTATGGTTCTGTTTAGAAAATTCTTTCCAGTATTTTACATTTATGACCTCAAGTGTTTTATATATTTTACATTCCCTTGAGTGTTTTACATATTTTACATTTCCATTGATTCAATGTTTCAGTTTTAATGTTTAGATCTTTGATCCTTTTTGTTATAATTTAGTGAATGGTGAAAGATGTTGGTCTAGTTTCAGTTTTCTACAAGCAGATACCCAGTTTTCCTAGCACCACTTGTTGCATAAGTTATCCTTCTTCCATAGTATGCTTTTGCCCTTTTTGTCAAAGATCAAATAGCTGAATGTGTCTGGGGTTATTTCTGTATCCTCTACTTGTTCCTCTTATCCACATGTCTGTTTTTGCTCCAATACTACACTATGTTTACCACTGTTGCAGTGTAGTATAGTTTGAGGTCAGGTATTGATCCTACTGTGCTTTTGTTACCCTGGATTTTTGCTTTTCTGGATCTCTTTCCATTTGAATTTTAGAATTTCTTTCTCTAGATCTATGAAATATGGTATAAATATTTTTATTAGGACTCTACTGAATCAGTGTAACAGTTTTGTGAATATAGCCGGTGTATGACAACATTGCTTCTACCCATCCAGGAGCACAGGACATCTTTCCATTTTTGATGTCCTCTTCAACCTCCTTTTTTTAGAGTAGTTTACTTTTCTTTATAAGGTCTTTCACTTCTTTGGTTGGGTTAATTCCTACAAATTTCAGTTTTCTTGGTGCTATCACGAGTGGTATTTTTTCATAATTCCTTTTTCATTTAATTCATTGTTGGTGTACACAAATGATGATGTTTCCTGTGTGTTAATCTTGTATCCAGCTACATTGTTTTTTCTGGTGCAATGCTTTCATCTTTGAGGTAGAGTATTATGTCACCTGCAAATAATTGTAATTTGACTTCTTCTTTTCTTACCTGTGTCCCTTTTATTTCTTCATCTTGCCTGATTGCTGTGGCAAATGTTTCAAGTACTATGCTATATAGAAGTGGTGTGGGTGGGCATCCTTGTATTGTTTCTGATCTTAGAAGGAAAGCTTTTAGTTTTCTCCCATTTAATATGAGATTGGCTGTTCCTTTATCATAAATTGTTTTTATCAAATTCATGTATGGTTACTTTATGCCTGTCTTCTCCAGAGTTCCTATTAAAAAGAGGTGCTGGATTTCATTGAAAGCCTTTTCTTCATCTATTCATATTATCCTGTGGTTTTTAAACTTACTTTTGTTTATGTGATGTATTACATGAATTGATTCACATATGTTGAACAGGGTCCGGGAGATAGCTCAGGGGCACATATATTGAACCATCTCTGCAGCTCTGGGATGAAGCCTGCTTGCTAAAGATGTATGATCTTTTTGATGATGTCTTGAATTTTATTTTTTCATTAGGGAGATGGCTTATAATCTTTTTTTAGTTGAATCTTATTCAATTTGGAATCAGAGTACTGCTGGCTTTCATAAATGAATTTGCAAGTGCTCTGTCCCTGTTAATTTCTTTGAACAGCTTGATTAGTATTGGTGACCTAACAAATAAAAGGGTGTTGAAGTATTAAATAGTGAATGTGTCAGGCCCTGGACATTTTATAGTTGATAGTTTTGTTTTGTTTTGGTTTTTTGACTATTGTCGCTACTGTCTCTATTTCATTGCTTGTTATTTGGTTGTTCACTACTCCTGTACCTTCTTGGATTAGCTTTCATAATTTGTATGAGTGTAGGAATCTGTTCATTTCTTCAAAATTTGCCTGTCTGTGGGAATACAAGTTTCAAAGTAGTTATGAACTATTGTCTGGATTTTTAAAGTGTCTGTTGTGATTTTGCCTATTTCATTTCTAATTTTATTGATGTGAGTTTTTTTTCCTCTTTCTCTTAATAAATCTTCTCAGGAGCTTATCTATTTTGTTTATTTGCTGAAAGAACCAGCTCTTTTATTTGTTGATTTTTTTATTACATCTCCATTTCATTGATTTATACTCTAGCTTTTAGAAAAGATAAAAAATCACTACATATTACTTAAAGGAACAAGCCAACAAGAAGAGATAACATTTGTAGATATTTATGCACCAAATACTGGAATACCTGTCTTCATTAAATAAATAGTGTGAAACAAAAGATACCATGTAAGCACTAATACAGTCATAGCAGGATATCTTAATACCTCAACTTGATAAGGTGATAGATCAACAAAAAAGTCAAGAGGTATTAGAGCTGACCCACAGTCTTTAATGTGGAATTAATATTTACAGAATATTCCACCACTCTACAACAGAGTATACATTTGTTTCTGCAACATACAATAATTTTCCCCAAAACAGATAACCTTCTAATCCACAAACCATGCCTAAATAAACAAAAAATTGAAATTCCTCCATGTGTACTATCAGACCATTGTGAAAGAAAATAAAAATAAATTACAGAGGCTGGGGAGATAGCTCAGCAGTTTAAGTGCCTGCCTGGCAAGTGCAAGGAACCAGGTTTGATCCCTGGTACCACATGCTGTGGCATCCCTGAGCCGTGGGCGTTCCCTGCAAGCTATCAAAACCAGGCACCATGGCTCATACCTGTAATCCCAGTACTGGGAAGAGTAAAACAGAAGGATCGTTATGAATGGGAGCTGCAAAAGTGGTGAGACCCTGTATCAAATAAATAAATAATTTTTTAAAAAAAAAAAAAGAAAAAATGACAGATGAAATCATAGCAACCATAGAAGTATCCGAAAAATTAACAACCAATAGATAACAAAAGAAATCCAGGAAGAATTTTAAAAGTTTCTGAAAGTTAGTGATAGCTCCTGCACAATTTATCAAAACCTGTGGAAGACTGAAAAAGCAGTCTTAAGAGGAATGTTTATTGCAATCAGTGGTAACTTAAGGAAAGCAGAGTGAGCTCAGACAATCTTTTGAGGAATCTTAGGATACTTGAGAAACAAGAAGCCAACATACATACATACATACATACATACATACATACATACATACATAAATAAATAAATAAATAAATAAATAAATAAATAAATAAATAAATGGAACCAGTCCCAAACTGAAATTATGGAGGGAAATTATGAAGATCAGAAGGGAGACCTTGAAACCACCAAGCAGCTCAAGGGTCCTTTTCCTCCATGTAAGGATTTACTTCTCAAAGTATGAACTCCAGTACTGACATCACTAAAGCTTGTCACCTGTAGTGTCCAGGCCTTAATTTCAGCAGGATTGTATCAAAATCCATTTGTCTACAACACTCTAGGTGAGTAATATGCATCATAAATTTTAAGAAGCACTGTTCTGAAAGAAGATGCTCTCTGTTCTAGGTATTTTGCTGAAGAGTTGCCTGAACACTCCCAGTAACTGTTGGTTGGAGTAGTAGCAATATGGCACCCCTTCAAATGTCCCAGGTCTAACACCGCCTTTTTGCCCATTATGAATATGAGTTCATTAGAAATAAAACTTTTGTAGAGTTAATCACTCCAACGATGAGAGTGTACTAGATTGTGGTACATCTTAAATACAACTGCCATCTTTACAGGAGAAAGGAGATTTGGGGAAAAAAGACATAAGAAAAATAGAGTAGGGGGCACAGATTAGAATGTTATGAATTACTGAACACCAATTATTGCTGGCAACTTCCTGAAGCTATGTAGAACAAAGAAAGATCATTAGCCATACACTTCACAGAGAGTATAGGCCTGTTGACACTACTTTCTGAGTTCTAGGCTAAGAAAAACTGAACTCTAGAGCTGTGAAAAAATACGTATATGTTATGTCACTAAACTTTCAGTAATTGTGGTAAGCCCTAAGACACTTTACATTTCTGTTACTTTTAGAAATTCTATTCAATCACTGGTTCCAAAAAAAAAAAAAAAAAAAAAGCTATGACCCTAAACCCACCGAGTGATTGACAACTTTTGTGACTGTTCCGGCCCCTGATCCACCCAAGCCCAGCCCGGTGAGTGTGTGGGAGAACCTTGGGCTTCCCCATGTCCCATGCCATCCAGAGCCCCAGCCCCAAGCCTGTCAAGGTAGTGTGCATTTTTGTGACTCTTCTGGACCCTGATCCAGGGGAGCACAGATCGGTGAGTGTGTGGAGGAGCTTTGGTGCTCCACGTGCTCCCTGCACCAAGGACACAACACAGGTGAACCACAGGCTCACAGTTGTGGCAGAAGGGCTGTAGGAAAAAGGAACTGAACACAATACTAGATCTAGGCCAGGCATAACAGGATAATCATAAACTTAATAGTTCGGCATGTGAATCTCATTACGTGCTAAGGTTGTAACTGCACCAAAGCTCTAATCCAAAGGTCAGAGGTCAGTGCAATAAAAAATGACAAAGACAAGGAGAAAAATGCAATCTCAGGCCTCAAGCCCACCAATGATAAGTGCAAAGGACACACGCTCAGCTGAAATGAACAAATTAAGAGTCAGAAGAAAAGAAAAAACAGCAGAAAGGTATAGAGTAACTCAGACCAGAATTAACACATGAAATAAAATAAATATTTGACTACATAGCATCTGAAGTAATGAATCAAATCCAGAAATGTATGGGGGAAAACAACTGCCCACCCAGAACAAGTGCAGAAAACACTATTCCAGCTAAAACAAGAACTAACAGCATGGCAAGCAAAGAACCAACAGCAGAAAAGTAAAGAGGAACTCAGAGCAGAAATAATTTCTGAAATATAAAAAGAATTCTTTGAAATCATAGCATCTGAAGTACAGAATCAATTATGGAAATAAATGAAGGAAACGAATTTGGAAAATCTCTACAGTAAAAGAATTAATAGCTATCTCTACAGAAGACACTGAAAAAAATACAGGAGATTAGAAATATGACAGATTCCTTGAATGAGCAATACAAGAAAGAAATACATCACATGAAGCAGAGTCAAAGATATATAGAAGAACTTAAAAATCTCAATCACGAGCCTACAAAATCATTTGAGTGAAAGGAAAGAGTTTCAGATCATGAAGATGCTGGTGAAGCTAGTAAAAAGGTGAGAAGGGATGTCTTAAAACAACTGGGATGCAGGAAAAAAATAATCTATCACCTGCAAGATGATGCCAAGATGAACAATGTGAGATTAATAAGTGTCAATGAGAAAGAAGGAGTCAATACAAATGATATAAAAGGAATATGGGCAGAAGTAATGGCAGAAAACGTCCCAAATATGAAGAAACAAACTAAAATTCACATAAACAAAGCATACAGACACCAAATAATGTCAACCCAACTAAAAACACACTGAGGCATATAATAGTCAAGATCCCAGAAATCCAACACAGTAATATACTGAAAGCTGCTAGAGAAAAGAAGCAGATCATATTCAAAGGATAGCCCATTAGAATTACAACAAACTTCTCTTCACAAGCCATCACAGCAAGCAGAGCATGGAGCAGGGTACTGAAAGTCCTTATGAAAACAAATTCCAGCCCAGACTAATATACTATGCAACACTCTCTTTGAAGTTTGATGGAGAAGTGAATACTTCCATGACAAAGAACAACTCAAGACTTTCATGATGACAAAGCCATCCTTACACAGACTACTGAAAGATGTTCCACAGAGGGACCACAATGGCCATAACTCTACAAATGAGAACCGAAGGGACCCACTAAATAGGGCAAACAATTAAGCACAGGACAAAAAGAAGTAAACAACAGCAGGTAAATAACGTGACAATCAGAAGTCAACACATTTCAATTATAACTATCAACGTAAATGGACTCAATTCATGAATTAAGAGAAATAGGCACAGTGCATTAAGAAAAAAAATCCAACAATATTCTGTATGCAAGAAACACACTTAACTCAAACAGACATTCATAGGCTTAAAGTCAAAAGATGGAAAACAATACTACATACCCAGGACATCAGAAAAAAGCAGGAGTAGCAATTCTGTTCTCAGTCTCAACTTTAAAGCAAGAAGGATCAAACAAAACAAAGAAGGCCACTACATACTGGTTAGGGGAAAAAAATCAAGAGGAAAAGATAACACTCATAAATATCTATGCACCAAACACAAGGAGCACCCATCTATGTAAGACAAATCTTAGTGGACATGAAAAATCTAATATCCAAGATAACAATCTTAACAGGAGAACTTAACACCACCTTATCTCAAAAAAGATAGATCAACCAGACAAAAAAATTAGAAGAGAAGTAGCAGAATTGAACCAGAGCTTGGAACAAATAGATCTGGTGGACCTATACAGAGTGTTCCACCCAAGCACAGCTAAATACACATTTTCTTTCAGCTGCATATGGGTAATTTTTTTAAAAAGACCACATATTAGTTCATAGGTAATACCTAAGTATATGCAAGATAACAGATATTATACCATGCACATTATCTGACCACAGTACAATGAAACTGGAAATAAATAACAAAAGAAACCAGAAAAAACAGCTAAATTCATGGAAATTAAACAACACCCTACACAGCAATCAATCGGTCACAGATGAAATTAAACAACACATTCAATAGTATCTACAATTTAATGAAACTGCAAGCACAACTTACAGGAATTTATGGGATGCGATGAAAGCAGTTCTTGGAAAATCATAGCTATGAACTCACACATTAGGAAAACAGAATGGGAACAAACAAACACCCTAATGTTGCACCTCCAACATCTAGAAAAGGAAGAGCAAACCTAACCCAGAGCCCAAGGACGGCAAGAAATCTTAAAGATTAGAGCATAAATTAATTCAATTGAGATGAAGAAAACAGTTCAAAGAATCAGCAAAGAAAAAAGACGGTTTTTTTGAAAGACTAAATAAAATCAATAAGTCCTTAGCTAACCTCATCAAGAAGAGGAAAGAAAATATTCAAATACAAGCAATAAGGAATGAAAAGGGTGAAATCACCACAGACCCAGTAGAAAGTCAGAAGATTATCAATAGCTACTTCAAGAATCATTACACTTGCAGAATAGAAGACACAGATGAAAAGAACAGATTTCTCAAAAGGTACAAATTACCAAAACTGAATAAGCCAACAACAGCCAACAAAATACAAAATGTAATAAAAAGCCTGCCAACAAAGAAAAGTCCATGTCTTGATGGATTCACAGCCGAATGCTACAAGAAATTTATACAAGATATAATCCCTATACTCCAAAAACTGTTCAATGAAATTGAAAAGGAATAAGTCCTCCCAAAATCATTTCTGGAGACATTATACTGATTCCAAAACCAGGGAAAGACACAACTAAAAAAGAGAACAACAGGCGAATCTTCTTCATGAACACAGATGCAAAAATCAATAAAATCCTAGCAAATAGAATACAGCAAATTATCAAGAAGATCATACACCATGACAAGGTAGGATTCATCCCAGGGAAGCAAGGATGGTTCAGTATTCAAAAATCTATAAATGTAATACACTATACTAATAGACTGAAACCCAGAAACCACATGATCAACTCAATTGATGCAGAAAAAATTTGACAAAGTCCAACACTCATACATGTTCAAAGCCCTACAGAAAAATGCAATAGAAGGCCTCTATCTCAAATTGATAAAAGCCATCTATGACAATCCAACTGCTAATATAATTCTAAATGGGGAAAAACTGAAATCTTTTACTCTTAGATCAGGTGCAAGACAAGGATGTCCTCTATCACCCCTCCTATTCAATATAGTTTAGCAACGGCCATTAGAAAAGAGGGAAAATAAAAGGAATAAGAATAGGTAAAGAAGAAGTTAAACTATCACTATTTGCAGATGACATGATACTTTACTTGGAAGGCCCAAAAAATTCCATCCAGAAACTACTAGAATTGATGTGGAAATTCAGTAGCATAGTAGGATACAAACTCAGTACTCAAAAGTCAACACCATTACTCTACACATATAACAAACACACTAAGAGGGAAACTATGGAAAAATACCCTTTTACAATAGCACTGCAGAAAATGAAATAACTGGGAATTCACTTAAGCAAAGAAGCCAAAGATCATTTCATGGAAAATTATGACACCTTAAGAAAAGAGATTATAGAGGAATTCAGAAAATGGAAAGATATTCCCTGCTCCTTGATAGGATGAAACAACATTGTGAAGATGGCCATACTCCCAAAACTGTTGTACAGATTTAACTCCATCCCTATCAAACTGCCACCAACATACCTCCCAGACCTAGAGAACTCCTTCCTAAAATATATTTGGAACAAGAAAAGACCTAGAGTAGCAAAGGCAATCTTGGCCAACAAAGGCAAGTCAGGAGGCATCACAATTCCTTACTTGAAAGTATAACACAAAACTACTGTGGTAAAATAAACATAGTATTGGCAACGAAATAGACTTGAGGAACAGAAGAATAGATCAGAAGATGCAGAGGCCACTGTGGACACACTCAGCCATCTGATCTTCGACAAAGGGGCCAAACAAGCTTAGTGGAAGAAAGATAGCCTCTTTAACAAATGGTGATGGAAAAACTGGCTTTCTACATGTTGAAAACTAAAACTTGACCAGGTCTATCACCATGCACAAAGTTAAAGTCAAAATGGATTAAAGATACAAACATTAAAACAGAAACACACAATCTCCTGGAAGAGAAAGTAGGAGGAACTCTTGAAGACATATGGGTAAGCAAAGAGTTCATGAATAGACATGTATTCGAATAGGAAACACTTGAAAGAATCAACAATTGTGATCAACTCTTCTTGAGGAGTTTCTGCACGTCAAAAGAAATTATCAACAAAGTGAAAAGAAAACCCACAATTTTTGAAAAATCTTAACTAATAAGCACTCAGACAAAGGTCTGCTCTCTAGACTTTATAAAGAACTAAGATACATTAGGGCCCTCAAATTTAATGCCCAATCCAGGAATGGGCATCTGAGATGAATATACACTTCTCAAAGGACAAAATTAAAGAAGCAAATAAATATGTGAAAAAATGTTCCACATCATTAGCCATCCATGAAATGCAAGTTAAAACAACACTGAGATACCTCACTCCAGAAAGAATGGCTATCATAAAAAAATCAACCGCCAACAAAAGTTGGAGAGGTTGTGGGGAAAAGGGAACACTTCTCCACTTCTGGTGGGAATGTAGACTGGCACAACCATTGTGGAGATCAGTGTTGAAACTCCTCAGAAAACTAGGATTGGAAATCTCATTCAAGATGGCTTTCCCCCTGTGGGAATTTTCCAGGGAGAGCTGAAATCATCGTATCATAGTGATATATGTGTATCTATGTTTATAGCAACACAATTTCTGACAGCAAAATCTTGAAAACAGCCAAGATGTATGTCATATGAGAAATCATTGAAAAAGATGTGGTATTTTTATACAATGGAGTGTTACTCAGCTATAAAGAATGGTAAACTTGAAACATTTATATTTAAGTGGATGCCACTTGAACATATACTCAAAAGGAAAACAAACCAGACACACATGTGCAAATATTGTAGTCTACCTAGTATAAGAAATTAAAAAAAATAGAAATAGAAAGGTATAACAACAACTAAAAAGAATTTAGCCAGATAGGATAAACTGAACTGCATATGTTGCAGGGTAATAATCAGCTTCTCTTCTGGATGGTTAACAACCTAAGTTTGTGGATCAAAAATTGGAGAAATGGAAGGGCTACAAGGTCAGACAACATTTTGGTCCTAGCCTTTCAAGGTCAATGAAGACTCAGAACATAGGAGAAACTGTACTATAGCATCATGGAACTCAGTTGGGCCCAAAATTTTCTGATCAAGGAGATTATGGAGCCACAGAGGAATGTGATTGATGATCTACAGTGTGCCTAAGGAGATTCACATGGAGAGAAAACTTTCTCTCAGGCTTTCACGCAGAGCAAATTGGTGAAGCAATGACTGTGACTCATCCACATGGCTGACACTGACAAAGGATCTACAAAGTGAGGTACAGGGTTACAGGATAAACCCTGAAAGGACTTGACTGACCTCATCAGAAACAAAAGTTACATTTTTTGTTACATAGGTCTTGCTTTATCTCGGTCTTAACCATCCATCAGAAAAGTATAAAAATGAGGCATATAAAATAAGGCCATAATAATATGCTGAGCTGTAAATGGCTCTAGTCAACAACTTCTTTGGGTAACCTACTTCTATTGTGTACCACTGAACTGTGTTGGTTTAATTTGCTGAATTCAAGTAGCTATAATAATTGAATGACAATAGAATACCCATCTCTGAGAGGACTAAACAAAAGGGGGATACAAAAGAAGAACCATTCTGTGTTTGTGTAAACAGTACAGTTAGGATAAACATGCAGTACTTTTGCGTAATTCTATGAGAAGAAAGATTTGCACTAGTAGTGTTTGGCCAGGATATCCTGTCTCCTTGTACTATGGATAACCACTAGGAAGATAACAATGCAAAAAGTATTAATTATAATGTACTATAATTCAGCTTTTAAAAAAAGATAAGTATACAGCTACATTCTCTTAATTCATTGATTAGAAGCACATGCTCTAATAGTGTTTGTAAACAAAATATCAGGTATACACCTTATACAACAAAAAATCACTATGAAAACAATATGCAATGTTTTCATACTTATTGAATCTGTCCTATTAATTTGATTTGAAACTGTCTCATTGCTATTTGTTCTTCAAAAAAATAAAATTTAAAAAAGAAGGAAAATGCACCTATTTACAACATGCAGAAAAATAAGTCTGTGTATACAAACAGTGCCTTCATTATATTATGTAGAAATCCAAGCAGAAATCATTCCGTTCATTCTGAGATTTCTACCTCTCCACCTATTTACTTACATATTTCAAAGTGGTGTTTTTCTTCTTCTGATTATGGCCTAAGAATAAGAAAAAGAGAACATCTAAGTGATCCATTCTAATATTAATGCCTTAGAAATGTACATACCAGTAATTACTAAGCATTTGCATGATAGATTGTGAATACACAAAGAATTTAAAATCTGTTTTATTTTTCAAGAAAGAAATAGTAATTTGTTTAGTTGCATAGAGGCTGAGGTTCAGGTTTTATTTATTTATTTATCTTGCAGAACAGCAGATTGAACTGAGGCCCTTCTTCTTGCCAGGCAATTGCTTTTTCTACTGAGCCATCTCCCTAGCCCGTATTTTGGTTTTTTTATAGAACTGTGATTCCAAAGCACAGGTGAACTTGAGGTCCACAATTTCAAGTATTCCAAACAAATATGGAGCACTTTTTTTCGCCTAACTCTGAGAAATTGTCAAGGGAATTAGAGAGCGAAATCATGTTATTTAACTTAGGTAACTTAGATGTTTGTATATTTTAACATTGTGCTCAAAATAGCATGCATAAGCGAATATTTAACTCAGTGCAAACAGATGGATACTTTTCATTACACCTGCAAGGTTTTCTTTTGGAGGTGCTAGTGGGACAATGCCTTAGAGAAAAGATACAATCAGCTGATTTTTAATCTTGCAAAGCCAAAACTCAGTGACAGCAACTATGTGGCCAATGGTTTTGCTTGTTAAATTTAAGCTTAATGTGAGAATTTAGCAAAAACAAAGTATGCTACTGATTTATAAAACTTTTACCAGAACTTTGCACAGAAACTATTAAATGTATTACAAGCAACACATTATTATTAGAACAGAAAGTTGGGTGGGGAGATAGCTCAGTAGAATGAGCACTTGTCTGGCAAGGTCCTGAGTTCAATTCCCAGTATCACCAAAAAAAAACCAGAAAGTCCTAAAATGACTCATACTATACACAGAATTATTCGTTTTTCTATTCAACTCTCTTGGCTATTGAGAAATACTTTTTAAGAACTTTTATTGTTTTCTATTTATTTAATTTTATCTTTTTGAGACAGGGTCTCACCATGCTGTTCAGGCTGCAGGCTGGCCTTGAGCCCACTTTTTCGCCCAGGCAGGTGTCATACTCACAGAGATTCTCAGCAGCCCAAGTGCTAAGATTACAGGGTGTGCCACTACACCCAGCCTTGGAAAATGTGCACATGTAATACCGAGGAAGTGACTACAACGCTGTACAAGATTTGCTACTCCATGGCCAAATCAAATATAAAACTAGAAGATAATATCTAGAAAGACTGTAACCTATAAGAAGTAGGATTGTGGGCTGGGGAGATGGCTCAGTGGAATAAGTGCATACCTGGAAAGCACAAGGGCCTGAGTTCAAATCCCTGTTCTGAAAAAAAAAGCTTAAAAGAAGTACGATTATGAAGTAAGTTTTAATAATTTATGCTTTATTTTACTTATTCACATTTTCTAAATTTTAAACTGTAACCACATTGAGCATTTTTAATAAAAAAAAGCATTGTTTTAAATTTTCAATAAAAGGACCAAAAGCAAGTAATGTAGTAGAAGATAAACATCCATGGTAAGTTTCTAAGTTATGCTACCAACATGAGCTATGATGAGCTTTGACTTAATCATGGATAATACTCAGAAAATGCTTCTAACTAGATTCCTTCCCCAGTTATTAACATTATTACTGCTTCCCTGCATGAGTTATAGCTATAGACAACCTTCTTTCTGCACTTTTGTAGAGAAAAGCCAAAGTAAATTAATAGTGACTCAGTAAATTAATACATCTACACTCTGTCATTATGACTAAGAAGCACAGAAAAACACCACAAGTATTAGGAACTGAGAAAAGGAAGAAAGTTAAAGTTTAAAGGAGTAAAGCAACAGAATTTTTCTAAGTGGCAGCCCATTTCACTACTACAACTGCCAGTAGATAAAGAAGCTGAAGCTCACACTCAGCTCAGCCATTGTCACAGATATATGTGTCAGAGCCATGCATGGCCACTAGACTTCTAGTGTAGAAAGGATTTAGGTTTTAAGTGGAGAAGGCAAGGCTATGCATGAGGAGTTAAGGAATAATGATTTTCCTCAGGTTATGTTTAATACCAGATTTAAACCAAAATCATAGAACTGAGAAGAATGTTGAGAAAAATAATTTTTAAAAATAGGATTGTAAGATAGGGAAGAAGCAAAGTAGTGAATAGTTAAAAGAGCAAAAAGGCAAACTTAAAAGAGTCATGACATAATTCATTTTGTAAGGCAGGTAAAATGCGGTCCATCACATCAATATATTGTAGGAAAGAGAGGGTCTGGGGAGACGCCTCAGTAGAATAAGCACTTCCCTGGCAAGCGCAAGGGCCTGAGTTCAATCCCCAGTTCTGCCAAAAAAGAAAAAAAAAAAAGAGAGACAGAGAGAGAGAGAAAGCACGCAAGATGTCTTATTGCTATTATGTGCTATGTATGTTCACTAATAAATAATTTGATATTATTTGTAGTTCCACATTTCCAAAAAAAAATGGCTACCATTATTTTATGGGGACTGCTAAAGCCAGGCACAGAACTCCACAGCCTAAAGTATATGAGAAAGGTTATATATGGTGTTAGTACTACTCTGGACAACAATTTGCCACTGCATTTGAAAATCAAAAATGAAAGATTATATAATTGAGAGGTCTCTACTGACCCTGCAGAGCCCTAGACAGTGTAGGACTGGATATCTCCAGTTAGCAGAGAGGGCAAGACTGAAAAGCAATGTTAGAAACACCAATCAAACTAGAAATCAAGGAGAACTTTCTTGCTAAATGCCAAATAGTAAAGCCATAGACCTAACTTCATATTTAATAGAAAATCTGAAAACCTTCTGCCTAAAATCAGAAGCAAGGCAAGAATGTACATGCACCACTCTCTCAACATGGTACTAGAAAGTAATCAAAAAAAGAAATAAAAATTTATTTTGAAAAGGAAGAAATGCACCTATCTCTATTTGCACATGATACAATGTTGTATATATAAAATGTTAAGTGTCCTACAAAAACACTATTAAATGAGTTAAGCATGGTTATAGGACACAAGGGCAAAGTGCATAAATTATTTGTGTCTTTACAATTAACAATGAATAAGCTGACGTGAAATTGGGAAGTATTTTGTTTAAAATACAATCAGAAAGAAAAATAAATACTTAGGATTAAGTTTAACAAAAGAAGTGTAAGAGTTGTACACTTAAAAGTAGAAAATATCCTAGAAATTAAAGACCAAATAAGCAAAACACATTCTATGTTCCTGGACTGGAAGCCAGTTGTTGAAATGGCAATATTGCCCAAGTTGGTCTTTACATTCAGTGCAAACCTTATCAAGATGCAAACTATAATTTTTGAAAAATGTGAGATGATCCTAAAATTCATATGTAAATGTAGAAAGCCAAATAACCAGAATAAATGCTGAAGGGATTTGATTGATCTTATCAGATACAGAAGTTGCATTTCTTGTTATATAGGTCTTGCTTTATCTTGGTCTTAACCATCCAGCAGAAAAGAATAAAAACAAGGTGCAAAAAGTAAAGCCATATTAATGTGCTGAGCTCTAAAAGGCTCAAGTCAACGACTTCTGACATTGCCAGTCCTTCAGAAAACCCACTACTATTACGGACTACTGGATTATCTTACAATATTTTGCTGAATTCAAGCACCTACAATATTTAAATGACAATTAAAAACCCTTCTCTGAGAAAACTAAACAAAAAAGGGGATACAAATAAAAGACCATTTTGTATCTGTATATTCAAAATAGGACAGATATACAGCTACTTTCTCTTAATTCAATGAATAGAAAGATATGTTCTAGAAGTGTTTGTGGACAGGATATCATGTCTGTATCTTGTCCTATGAATAAACACTAAGACAACAATATGCAATGTATTAATTATTGAAACTGTCCTACTAATCAATTTTGAAACTGTCTCATTGCTATTTGTTTCTCAATAAAATTATTTAAAAAATAACTTTCAGCTTAGGTTGTAGCTCAATGATAGAGGGTGAGCTTAGCTCATCTGAATCCTTGAGTTCAATCCAGGAGAGCCCCACCATAGCCCTCCAAAAAAGTTAAGTATCATTTTGGAATTGTCAGTAGTAATCCTGTAGTCTACTTAATTTATTAAAAAATTTAAATCATTATGCATTAAATACAGAAAAGTAAAACTAGATGAAGTGTACATTAGGAAAAATTAAAGTATTTTATGCTTCAAAAGACACCGCGAAGAAGGTGGAAAGACAAGGCACAGAATACACTAAGTTGTTTTTCTTTTTTTTAAATAGAGATTGAACTCAGGACCTTGCATATGCCAGGCAGGTACTTGAGCTGCTCAGCTATCTTCCCAGTCCCTAATGTACAGAATAGGAGAAATTTGTAAGGTTGTATATCTAATAGATTTAAATGGAGACTATACAAAAAACTCTCACAAACCATTAAGACAACCCAATGTCAAAATGGATAACTTTCTTTGCCATGTGTATTATATCTTAATAAAGCTGTTCTATAAATGCAAATACAGTAATAAAAAAGTAAATGAGATACAAGGCTAAAATTCAGCATATGGACCACTAGACCAACATACACTTGCCTCTTCTTCTCTCCCTCTTGCATCAGCTTTTGGCTCATTGGGAGTAAATACAAAACACCCACAACTTAATGGAGAAAATGGTTCACTTTGCTCCTGATTTTAGAAGATCTAATCCATAAACAGCTGGCACCAACACAGATATATCATGTCTGAATGGAAGGGTGGAGCAAAGCTGCTCATTTCAGAACACAAGCAGGAAGCACTGGGTAGAAGCACTATCCAGAGACACACCTGACCCAGTGACCCAACTCCTACTGGCTTCTATCTCTTAAGCACAAGGCTATGAATGCTAGTGATTAACCTACACATGAGCATAGTACTTCCATGACCCAGTGAGCTCTCTAGCAATTTCTTAATTTAGTCCTATTGATGGTGGAGTTCAACCATCACAACTCTACTAAATATTGATCCCAGATCATCTGCATTAGACTACAGGTGGAGGATTCTTTTCAAGATTAAATGACTCAGAGCAGAATAGACTGCTAGCATGTGAGAATGCACAGTAATTATGGCCATCTCTTTGTTCCTTCAATATAGATCTTGCCAAGAAAGTGCACCTGAAAGATACTGAATCTAAAATGACATCATGAAAATAATGTCACTCCTTATCTATAAAACAGCAAAGTACTATTGCAGAAAATCAGAAGAAATAAGAACTCTTGGAAACAAAAGGCTGCCCAAAACAGTCCAGGAAATGACATCATCCAAAATTTTAGATATCATACAAAACTGAGAACAAAAGACAAACCGCCAGTGCTCTGTGCCAACCACTAAAACCAGGTACACACCTATAATCCCATAGAATACATGTTGTTTTCTATGACATGTAAATGTCATAGAAAATCAATCTGGCTCAATATCTATAAAGAGAAAACCAAGAAATTAGCAAATGTAAAATAATTTGTCACAGGTCACCTTCTTAATGGGATAGACTCTGAGATACTCAAATTTGCAGGCAGGTTTTTTACAGGGACTACTCAGGGGAGACCACTTTTGAAAAAGGTGGTCTCTCTGCCTGCAGGTTGAGAGTAGGGGATCAGAGAAGGTTGCAGCTTCTTGGGTTCTGCCCTTGGCATGACCCTTGAAATTGTTCTGAGGCAGAGTCTGTGGATTTAAAACTTATTAACCTGATATGAGACGAAAGTGGAGCATAACTTTGGGAAGGGCTGTGAGGGAGATTGCTCGCACTGGGCTCAGCTGTGAGCCTTTAGCACCAACCTGCTCTGGTGCATGAAAGAACACTTCAGTCCCTGAAGGGTTTCTAGGTTATAAGCTAGCACATCCCCTAAAGGCCAAGAGATTAAAACCAAAGAAGTCTCTCAGAAGAGACACAAAAAGTCAAAGAGAACAGGATAAAACCAACCAAACAAACAAACAAAAAAAAACATTAATAGTAAATCAATGCCAGAGACTTAATTCAGGGGTTCCTGATTTGATAGAAATAAGAAAATGGAGATGAGGAAAATATTCAATAATAAGATAATCTCCACAAACTGTGGGAATAGATAGGTATAGACAGAGTGAATTTTATGTGTCAGGCAGCCAAAATAGAGCCACACATAGAAGACTCAGGGGAGGTAGCTCAGTGGTCTAAGCACCTGCTTGGCAATCGCAAGGACTCAGGATCAATTCCCTGTACCACAGTGCTGGCCCCATCCCAGTGCTCTGTGCCAACCACTAAAACCAGGTACACACCTATAATCCCAGCACTGTGGAGGCTGAAACAGGAAGATCACTACACGTCTAAGCTACATATCCAGACCAAATTAGAATAAATAAATAAACAAACAAACAAAAAGTTTCAGCAAATAAACTAGCACTGTAAAAAGAAGTTTAAAGGTAAACATGAAAAGCCTGAGTTTTATATGTGATAGGTTTTGTTTTCAGTTTTTTAATCATAAGTTTAAATGAGGACATAAAACATATTTATCAAATTATAGAATACAACATCTGAGGGGATGATGAGCTAAAAAGTTTGGGCTGGTGGAATAAAATCAGAAAATGTAAAGATTCCAGGAAAGGAAAATAAGGAAAATGGTCAGTAAAATATGTCTACAATGAACCTACCTTCCTAATGATCAAACAATAAATAGAGATGCAGTCTTCAGAGTTTGAAAAAAAGTCTTTAAATTATAAAATGTAATGGTAGGATTATTGTGAAAGTTTATATATGTAAATACTGGCATGTGAGTAAAAAAAATAAAAATTATGCTTCAGCATGTATTTATTACACTGTTCCTTTTATAACAATGACAAATCAAATTATCCAACAACTAATTGAGTCTGCAGCCATTAAAAAATGTCTTATGGAATTAAACCAGAATGGAGACCAAATTGTTTTTTTTTTTTTCTCATTATGACAACTGTGCAAAATATGTGTATGCCAGTGAAAAATAGGCGGGGACACACAGAAGTGAATATAATTGGATAGATGAATGACATGATGAACAATAGCTTTTTTCTTTAATCATACTATAAAAATACAAGGATGCATGCTGAGAAAGTACATTTAAAATGGATATATTAGACTTATGACATATTACTAATGGGCTTACTGGATAAACAGAGAGATGCCATGGTTTTATTGTTATCCTTGAGGTTTTCATCCTTATCAGCTACATGGGAGACCATGTGTGAATTGGGCTGTTACTGTTGTAAGGTTACTTTTCATCTGCAAGTGTCCCTCCTATATGTGTACGTGCCTGCATATGCGTGGACATGGACGCACGCTCTCTCTCTCTCTCTCTCTCTCTCTCTCTCTCACACACACACACACACACACACACACACACACACACACACACCCCTGAAACTTGGACTAACTGGGACCCAACCAGAAAGCCAATCCTGGTTTCTATTAACTGCTCATGAGATAGGAGGCTAAAAGTGAGTCCTTTTCATCCTGTGTGCAGAATTCATCTTCCCTCAAAGGATATAGACCTCTCAAATATTTTCTTTCAAATGCACACTGTAATTCAGATTTAATATCTCTGTCTTTCCAAACCCAAGATTGGAGAGAAAAAAAAAGGCGTGAGTAAAAAGGTCTTTGTGTCTCTCCCTTGACAATGGCATGTCCTGCTTGGCACTGCCTGCAGTTCTTGCTTTCTCAGATTTCATTGTTGGGATCAACAGAATGAAATGGTACTAGGTGGAAAGTTCATAGTTGGGAATTTTTTTGGAATAATACTAGAGCTTCTGAGATGGCCTGCATTATACAAATATAAGAAATGCCTATGGTGTCAGTCTGTGGTGAAGAGACACAGGGGAACCTGAAAAGGTCACATCAGAAGGCCAGGTATTATAACTGAAGTGGGAGGAAATACAGTAACTCTAGATTATCTGGATAAATCTAGGTTATTTCAAAGTAAGGGAAGAAAGAAAGAGGAAAAGCAAGACTCAGGTTGTCTGGTATCAGATGGAGCAAATGCAGAACCTTGAAAGCCTTCTGGTGCCATGGTTAATCATCACCGCTCACATGTCAACTTGGATGTGGCTCACACAGATGCTGTCATAACACTAAACAGGTGGCAATATGCAAAGAACAGCCAGCTTACCTTACGTCACCTCCATGGTTACTGGAGATATCTAGGTGACATCCATGGGTCACTGCACAAACTGTGGGCTCTACTGGCTCCCCCAGGATGAACAACTTGTGTTCAGAATAGAGAAATGCCCTCTGACTCATGTGCAGCTAGAGAAGCCAGGTTTTTCTTGGGGCCAAAAGCATTTCCATCATCTTATGTCAGCAATTTATACCTAATATGCTTTCCACTCAAGGCTATCATTGGCTCCAGGATGAGGATTGAATATTGGATGGGAAGCCTTTACTGCAATGCTTCCAGCCAAGACAAGGGAGAAAAATAACTTAAAAGTCAAGAAGGAAAAACAATTTATCCTCATAAAATTTCCAAGCTGATACATTTTGTATTAATAGGAGGCCTGAACATATGTGTACTAAATACTAAATACACATAAGCCAGTTAGAAATCTAAAACAAAGTTAACTTTCATAGAAAATGATTTTATGCAAGGATGACTTAAAAGATATTTGTATGTTTGATGTTATTATTTGTAGTAATAAACTTGGTCTTGCCCAAACATGTGCAGTTGGGCCACTCTATACATTTATTTGGACAAACAATGATTAAATGTTATTGACCTATGTAATATATTTGCCACATGAAAACATGCAAAGCATGCCAAAAGAAGGATCCAACTTATACAATCAGGTCTCAGGTTAATTATATCTAAAACCAGAAGTTTACATATTCTGGGTCTAACAAGTAGAGGCTCTACTCATGTAAAAGTAAAACCCCCAAACAGATAATCTGAACCCTTCAACATTGAGTAAAGGAATTTTGTCATTTCTGTCTTAACATTTCTCTGTTCAGAAATTATCAGAGTCATAAATGCCTAGTGAAGAAATCAGAAATAACAGATGTAACGCAATCCAGTCATGTCTACTTCTGTTCTTGTATTTGTTTATGTCCTCATAAAATCATGAGATTCATGTCATCCTATAAAGGGAAATTGAACATAAAGCCATCCAGCTGGTGATAAGCTCAGATACACAACAGTTCAGACCCATGACTGATTACTTCTTGAACTGGCAGCTACATCCGGGTGTGGCTGTCCACCTTCCCTGACCTTCCCTGACTGCACCACCGCTGCAGAAGGTCAACTCAACCCGACCTACTGTGGCTTTACTCTTGTTCTCCAATACCCTTGGCTCTGACTTCCTGAGCACAGATAGCCACCAGCTGGCATGGCCCCCTGGCCTAGGTACAAGTGTAGACAATATACTCAAGGGCATGGCCATCTTCAGGAGAAAAAATATTTGGGAATTACTGTTGGGGACCACAAATTATAAGTTACCTTGCCCTTGCCTTGCAGCTGAGCTTCCTCTAGGTCAGTGAGGCTCACAGGCAGGCTGCAGTCTGATGAAGACCACACTGGGAAACAGCCCCCAGTTGTGGGTCTTACCTCCTTTCCCTTATGATATTAAGCTTGTTGAACCACTGCTTCATACCATTCCAGGTAAAACTTGCACCCTGCCCCTGTGCCAGCTAAATAAAGTAGTGGCTAGCTGGAAAACCTGAGCAACTGGTCATCCCAGAGCCCTACTGCACTCCTCTGTTTTGTCTCTTGCTCTTTCTTTTCTTCCTTGCCCTATGCTGTAACCCAGGTAGAAGACTCAGGACTCACTGAATGCATCCCAGATGACTGGTGCTGAGGACAGGGTCACTAATGTTAATGAATTACCATGCTTTCAATTATTCTTAACAATTAGCACAAAACAGCATACAACTATATGATGTCTGTAATGCCTGCACTCAGGTTGCCAAAGTAGGAGGATTTCTGGGTGAGTGGGAGTCTACTCTGCACTGTGCAGTGAGTTCAAAGCTAGCCTGCACTACGCAGCAAGACCCATTCTCAAAATAATAATAATTATTATAATTATATAATAACCATTACCATTTGTTGAAGAATGTAATAAAAAAATACTGATGTTCAGAGGCAGTATATAAATTTCTCTAAGGTCACAAAGTTAATTAACGAAACTAAATATAAGAACTATAGCTTTACATACAGCTTTGCTTCCAAACCTCTTAAACATCACACTATTTTACTATTTTACCAAAAGAAAATGGCACTTTTCCCCCTAAATTGTATTTATAGTAGAAATTTGAGATTCTGTAAAGTTAAATAGATTAAAAAGTGAAAATTGCATTGTTTAAAAAAGAAAAAAAATTATTTTAAAAATTATACCCTTGTTCCTGGACATACTTATTGATACTACTTAGATGTTCTCCTTTCAGCTCCATTTTCATTGTATATTTGGCTTCATTAAGTCTTTTTTTTTTCATTCCTACCAGTACTGGGATTGGCCCCTGAATAGGACCTTGGCATAGAGCTGGATCCCCAGCCCTTTATCTTTTCATTTTATTTTTAATTTTTTGTTAAAATATGGAGACTTCCTCAGTCAATGAGCTGCCTTGGTTGGATCTCAACTTAGGGCCTGCCTGCCTGTTGGCATCATGGGGTGCCCCACCAGGCCTGGCTTGATTCATTTTCAATCACTGCCTTTGGGTTCTCTTGGAGCTCATTCTCAACCAAGTAAAAGGAGCCCCAGTGTTTACTAGCAGGAGAAGCACCGTTGTTCTTTGTTCTCAACCCAAGGAAGACGCTGAGCCTTCAGTTCTCTTGGTCACCTTCTCTCCTACGTGGTCGGTCTCTTCCCTGGTCCTCTGGGAGCTGCACGCTTCTTGATTCCTTTCTCTTACTGCCCCAGTGCTCTAGCTGCTGCAGTAATACAAAGTTCTTCCCCTTGAATACATCTAAGTGCTCTCTCTTAAATCGTTCAACAACCTTTTTCTAAAGCTAGGCCACAGGTCCGTATTCAAACATGACCAGTCAGGAAACATAGTATTTGCAAGGTAGTCCTAATGGGTGTCTTTATAAGATCCCAGTAAACTGTTTATCCTGATTAAGAGTGCACAGTGGACATGAGTTTTCAGGCACTGGTTTAGTAACTAAATAGTTCTAAATTTTCATCTTTGCAGTGACCTCTTTAACTGTGAAAAAAACTGCTACAAGCCTCAAATTTTATCATCTGGAACATAAGAGTAAACAAAAATGAAACTAATTTTATGAGTGTTATGGAAGGCAATTATTTAGTGCATATAAGACACCTAGAAATAGTGTTCAACAGAGGTGGGTTCCTTCATCCATTTAAAAATAATATTGTTGAAAGGGGGTTGGGGAGATGGCTCAGTGGAATAAATGCTTCCCTGGCAAACCCAAGAGCCTGAGTTCAATCCCTGGTTCCATGAAAAAAATAAAATAAAATAAAAATAATATTGTTAATTAAATGTATTACCTGTTTTTAAATGTTGTAGTGATAGAATAAAAATATGTATGGCAAGAGGTATTAAAGCATCATGAAGATATAATAGCATCCTCCTCTAGTTTGAAACAATTTCAGCTTTTCTTACTACTAAAGGCAATTAAGCATATGCAGCACTGCAGAATGAACTTGGCACCTTCAAGATTCATGGTGGCTGAATATTGTGAAATGGCTTATTCAATATTTCATGCTTTAATTGCAAAATTATTCTCCTAGAAGCATACTATCAGCAAATATAGCTTCCAACCTCCTGATAGAGTTAATCAGCATTAATTTGCCCTAAGTATTCTCCTAACGATGTGCCTCTAGCTGCAGATCAGCTCATTTCCTGATTATAGCCGAGAAACACAGGGAAGGAAGCAAAATGACAGGACTGCATTCACTCTTCGCAGTAAGACACGTAGAAATTAGGAATACAACAGCAAACAGATATAAACCAACTAGGTAAGTTTTTAAACAGGGCAGGTTGATGATGGGAGAAGAGGACTGAAAAAATCAACTCAATGTTCTTGTTGTACACAATGACCTCAGATTGGAAATCTATGAAAAAGGAAATGTCAGGCCAGCAACTCCATCTCTTCTGCTGCTATGTGTGTTTCTGGATTTGTTTTTTGATGCCATTCCAAGGGTGACAGAGTTACTAGCCTTGTATAAAGAAGAAGGAATGTAGATTCAAAAGAAATAAAAGGGCAGCAGGCACATTAAAAATAAAAGTATTAAATAACAGGTAGAGAGGGAAAGGTTGTAGATGTCTAAACGTGAGCTTTCCTTTGGAGATCTTTGGCTATGGTGACTTCGACTCACTCTCCCAGACTACAAGCAGAAGAAACAGCATGAGCATACTGCCAGGCTAGAAGCCAGAGCTTCCAAGGACTCGGGGGATGCAGCCATGATTCAGTCTGCCAGATGAAGAGATCAGAATTTTCAGCCTGAGTGTAAGGTCCCAGGGTTCTCAGCTTCCCAGGGAGATTCAGTGGGCCAAGGAAAAGGGTGGCAGGGCCTCCACCACTCCTCTCAGAGCTCTCACCCCTTACTCTCACCCCTTATGTTCCCAGCTCCTGTTCCCTTCCTGTGTGCAAGCTCTTCCAAGGGATTTGCTGAGAGAGTGGCTTTGTAACATGACGCCAGCTCTTTCCACGCTCCTGATTGCAAACTGAAGTGAATGAGAACTGAACAAGGCCTAGGCTGCATGTTCGCTTAATTGGGAAATTCGTTTCTTTTCTTGTCCAGTTTGGTTTGTGACCACAGTGGTGGAAAGAAGTAAGTTTGTGAACTGAGGTACCACTGTACCAGGATCTAAGAGACAAGTGTGGTAATTAAGGATGAAGTAGCAATGTCAAGAGCAGATTGGTGTGAAAACAAAGACAGATTCCTAGACTACTCAGGTTGCTCTCCTTGCTGGAGAGAGCTGTTACAGTATCTATGAGGTTGGCCTGGGGAGGTGATAAAGCCTGGGCAGAAGAGACCACAGGTAAATGTGTCTTCTTCAGGGAAGATACCAGACCCACATTGCTCATCCTGAGGCACTGTCCGCTGGGTCTGTCCCTGTCAATATACAGCACACAATGAAAGCTTAGCATTTGAGCAGAGGTAACAGTCTATAGGTTCCAGAACAGAACTGGCCCAGGTTCAATCCCTGGTACCCCATGCAGTACCAGCACACTGAGCTGGCTACTGAATTTGGGCATGGTGGTACACTTGTAATCCCAACTCTGGGGAGGCTGAAAACTGGAGGATCATTATGAGTTGGAGCTGCATAGTAAGACCCTGTACAATAGAAGAAAAGAAAGAAAAGAAGGAAGGAAGGAAGGAAGGAAGGAAGGAAGGAAGGAAGAAAGAAAGAAAGAAAGAAAGAAAGAAAGAAAGAAAGAAAGAAAGAAAGAAAGAAAGAAAGAAAGAAAGAAAGAAAGAAAGAAAACTCGCCTATAGGAAGCATGCAGTAGTTTGTTCCAAGATGCTAGAGTTTGGCACCTACCTCAAAGCACCAACCAAAACTGAGGAAAATTAGGAAACAGAAATCTAAACAAGAGGACCTACCAATGTCCCTGAAAACACCAAATGCTTCAAAGGGAAAGAAAGTGCTTGAAAAGATGTGGTAACTGTTTTTCACTTGGGAAAAGAACATGTGTACTCAGGCAGAATATCAGCGGCAGTGAAGAAAGGACCAAATTATATTTTGTTGTCTCCCTATTCACACTGTCTTTCAACTGTAGTTTGAACTCAGTGGAGAAAAAATTTACTGCATGTTAAACAGAAGCTCTTCTATCCATCAAGTTGTAAATTGCTTTGAATAGCTTTTCATAATTTTTAATTTTACCAATGTGAAATTAGCAATAATGTATGGCTTATCATACCTGAGACAAGATTTCTGGAGATACAAGCTAATTCAGATGTAAAGTAATTTCTCTTGAAATAAAAATCTTTCTGCCTAACCATAATGACATTTATCTTGACTCATTCAGGGTCTTGTAAATAGAATGAAAATCTCACAGAAGGCTTTTGTCATTCAAATCTGAAGGAATCTAAAGTGGAAAACAGTGTCATTCATAATTAGATCTTCAGTATACACGGGTACATTTATTTACAGATAACAGGAAGACTGTAGGAAATTTCAATTCATTTCACATGTAAATAAATTACCTAAAAGCAGAATTTGTAACCAAAGACAGAAAGACCAAGGACCCTGGGCCTTGACACAGTTTGTGTTATGTGTTTGCTTTAAGGACTGAGTAGTGTAAGATTAAGAAGAAATAAGCAACTAGAAATGACGTTTCATTTATGGCTACCGATAGTGGCCAAGTCTTATAAAATTTACTGTCACCAGAGCCAGCGCTGAGTGGCACACAGATGGCTTTCTTACCCTTTAAATGTAGCTCTCCCTCAGCAGGCGTTGCTAACAGAACGCTGAAACCTGCACATGCCATCAAATAGACTAGACGCAGAATGGAGGCAGCTTATTCACAAGCACAAGTGAGGAAAGTGCTGAATCTTGAAAGAAAACCCCCCAATCAACCTTTCAAAATGTAGGAGAGATGTTATATGTGTTCCTACTCATAATTTCTTTGGGGCCAGAGAGGATGGAAGGAGATTTGCTATACTGCTTAGGACATTGGTCCTACATTTGTGCCTGTTCATTTGAAAGTTTTGAAAAAGCACCCTTTACCATCACATTTCAAATCATGAAAGACACAGGCTAGAATACCAGTTTTCCTACTTGACGAAGTTATGTAAGTTTTAGTTATCTACTATATCATCAGGTACACCCCGTGTATAAAAAATTCCTTTACCAGATCAAAATATACATACACCAAAAGACGATGATAATATGATACACAAAGCAAAAATTGAACTACCTTCATTTGACAAATTGATCCTCAAATTCTAGACTCTTAACTTAAGATTGAGACAGTGTTCAGGAATCTTATGAACTCCAGGAACTATATGTAAAATTAGGGACCCATAACTTTCTTTATGTTCTCAGAGAGGTTTAGGAATCTACAGTGGTAACTAGCTTCTCTCTGAGTCACACAGGAAATTTGAAAAGGAAAGAGAAGGAGGTTGAAGATTGCATAATACAGAGTCCTAGAAACTGTGCTTATAGCTTCCATAAAGAAGTCAAACAGCTGACACCCACCTCTTGGCAAGGATGTAGGATGCTAGGAGAGCACCCATTTGCTGAGTCCTTAGCAAGTTATAGGCACTACGCAGTTTATATTTGCTGGTGTGATTTACCCAGGCAGTCAGATGCCAGAACCCTCCCACTGACCCATTTTGCAGTGCTGCCTCATGCTGAGAAGGAGTTGAATGGGAGAGGTGGATAGGCAGCGGAGCTGATTTATCAGCTAATAATTGTCACACAGATAAGGAACCTTTGATTTGACCATTGAATAACCCTCCCCAGGGAGAGAGATGTGTGGGCTGCTGGTATACATTGCAGTCAATGCCACCAAGGGGCTGACAGGGCTTCTAGAATAAAATAGAGATGGATAGATAGATAGATAGATAGATAGATAGATAGATAGATAGATAGATAGATAGATAGATAGATAGATAGATGATAGACAGACAGACAGACAGACAGACAGACAGACAGACAGACAGACAGATAGATAGATAGATGATAGACAGACAGACAGACAGACAGACAGACAGACAGACAGACAGACAGACAGACAGATAGATAGATAGATAGATAGATAGATAGATAGATAGATAGATCACATTCTTATGGTGACTACCATTAGCATGTTAGTGTATTGCCTGTGTTTCATTGTCTACTTTTTAAATCTGGTATACTAACACTAGATACTTAATTTTGCATTTTGCTTTTATTTGTTACTATTATAGTCTAAGTATTTTCCATATTACTTTATAGACTTCAAACCTACTATTTAAGAAACATAAAGTTACTACATATATGTATATATACATATATCTTAGTGTATACAGTAGTATATATACCAATATATACATCACTTTCATTTTCTTTGACTATTTTCTTCTAGCATCATTTAACTTTCTCCTTTTTTGTCATCAGTTGTATCATTAGGCACAAAATCTCTATGTATAGGCACTTCTTAGTACTATAGAATGTCAAATACAATTGTGACACAGGAAATCTTCACGTGGTTATTATGGGACACCTATGGTTTTTCATTTCCAGTAAAAATTTAAGGAAAATGTCACATTATAAAACATTCTTTCTCCAGTTAACTCTGTTCTAGCCTGTAGTTCTACAAATGGCCCTTGCAGTTATCCAGTGAGGAGTATTGGAATAGCTCCTCTGAAGAGTGTCAAAGATTTATTAGCTTCCAGCTGGACTAGGTGACTTGGAAGTAGCATGTTGCATGAAAGTTGACAATCTCTAATCTGCTTATTTCTCCTTTATTTCAAATTTATTCATATGAATGTTCACATATTTTTTAAAAGTAAGATAATGGAGAAACAGCAAAATTCTCTATGTTCCACATTCCTAGGATGACTACCATTAGCATGCCAGTGTACTCTCTGTTTCATTGCCTACTTTTTAAACTTGGTATGCTAGTGCTAGATATTTAATTTTGCACTGTGCTTTTATCTGTTACTATTATACTCTAAGTATTTTTCCACATTACTATATTGCTTTCAAAGCTACTGTTTAAGGAATATAGAGTTACTATATCAGACAAGTATATATTTATTTAAAAAGGATAATAAATGAAAAAAGAGACAAGGAAAAAATGTCACAGCACTGTCCTGCTATAATTCTGTGTATGGTTAGATTTTTAAATTTCTGTATAAAACTATGTATGTGTTTATTCTTATTTTTAAAAATATTATTTTATTCTTTTATTTTTTTCTTCATATTCTGTAGGAACTTGAAGTTTAACATATCAATACTTGTTCCATGTTATGCCTCAGATGTTTGATATTCAGACAGATAGTTAGGTTAAGCTCAACTGCATATGTCATAGGGTAATAATAAGCTTCTCTTCTGGAGGGGTAACAAGTCTGCAATCCAAAAATTAGAGAAAAAGAAGGGCTGAAAGGACAGCCAACATTTTGGCCTTAGCCTTTCAAGGTCAGTGAAGACTCAGGACACCATAGAACCTGTACTGTACCATCATGGAACTCAGCTGTGTCCCAAATTTTCTGATCAAGGATATTATGGGGTCACAGAGGAATATGATCGATGATGTAGAGTGTGCCTAAGGAGAGTCACATGGAGAGAAAATGTTTTCTCAGGCTTTCACAGAGAGCAAATTGGTCATACAATGGCCGTGACTCCTCCACACTGCTGACACTGACAAGGGATCTACAAAGTGTGGAACAGGGTTTCAGGATAAACCCTGAGGGGACTTGACTGACCTTATCAGATACAAAAGTTGCATTTCTTGTTCTATAGGTCTTGTTTTATTTTGATCTTAACTATGCAGCAGAAAAATATAAAAATGAGGTATAAAAAGTAAAGCCATATTAATATGCTGAGCTCTAAAAGCCTCAAGTCAACAACTTCTGACATTGCCAGTCCTTTGGAAAACCCACTGCTATTATCGACTACGGGACTATTTTAGAATATTTTGCTGAATTCAAGCATCTACAATGTTTAAATGAAAATGGAATACCCATCTCTGACAAAACTAAACAAAAAAGGGGATAAAAGCAAACGACCACTTTGTATCTCTGTATATTCAAAATAGGATAGATACACAGCTGTTTTCTCTTAATTCAATGGATAGAAAGATTTGTTCTAATAGTGTTTGTGTAGACAGTATATCATGTCTGTCTCTCGTGCAATGAATAATCACTAAGACAACAATATGCAATGTATTTATTATTGAAACTGTCCTACTAATCAGTTTGAGACTGTCTCATTACTACTCGTTTCTCAGTCAAATTATTAAAAACAAATTGTGTCAGGGAGTTTTTCTCCAGAAATAGGAAAGCTGACACATTCTAGCATCATTTGACGTTTTCCTTCCCTTTACTTCTGTCATCAATTGTATCATTCTGTACACAAGATCTTCACTACTGTGGGTGCATAAAAGCTGAATTGCACTGAACTATTTCCTGCAATATGTTAGAGTTATAAATACCGCAAGTAGATTAGATCCTTACATAACAAGCCTAACTGATATAGATACTAAATGACTCTCCCAAACTCTCCTACCAATTTACAGTGCCTACAGAAATGAATGACAATGATACTATACATAATTTTCACAGAGCTCATGTAGAATCATATCTTAAAGCTTTGATAGCTTAGTGTAATACTTGATTTTCATTTGTATTAATTTCATAAATTGGGCTAAATATTTCATTGTATGTTGTTTCTGGAATACATGTTGATTGGTATTCTGCTTTTAATATTTATTCTAGATACACTCCCTTTTGAATCTACTTCTGCCCTGTCTCTCCCAAATTAAGGAGCCCATATTTCTACCTCTCAAGGCCCTTCCTGTTATCCATGGTGATGTTTACACTTTATTTACATTTACATTGTCAGCTCTTCCCAGCATGAGTCTTCTCTCTAGTGTTTTATGTTTTGCAAACCGCTGCATAACACTTATGATGCTCTATAAATAATAAATAGTGAAAATCCTGTAGTCCTCTGCCAGCTGCCTTTGATCAAGGGTAGCTTTCAAGTGACTTCATATGAGTAGACATAAACAGGAGAAAGAAGGCACATCTCATGGTTTGGCTCTTTATCTGCAGTGATCAACCAGGTTGCTGACAGAGAGGTGTCAGAAGTCATGTCCCATCCCAGGTGACAGTGAAACTCCATGTTTTCTGGTAGATTCTTGGATGGTGCAAAGCCCTGCACATCCAGCATTGTTGCTATGAGATCTCTCTTACGTGGGTTAATCTGAGGATTCGGGACTCCTTGGTCTTGCCTTTTCTTTGGGAAAGTTGAATTTGTGTAGATGGAAAGTGGCTTGATTTTGCTGTGAACTTTTCCACCATAGTGTTTGGTCTGAATTGCATGAGGTGAAAGATTAATTAACTTGATTGTGATCATTATTGTACAACATAAATGTCTACCAAAATAGCCCCTTGCATATATTAAAAATGCACATTTTTTATCTGATGGTATGCATCAATAAGGCTGTGTGAAAAACACAAAGCCTGAATCCACTGTTCTACCAATTCATGAAGGAAGAAAACGCCAGTTCAAGGATGTGTGCAACTATTAAAGCAACTGGTGAAAAAGGGGATATAAAAAAGAAAGAGAGAGAGAATAGTATAAAAAAGAAGATAGAAAAGGTAGAAAAATAGCAAAGAAATGAAGTAGATGTAACAGATAATGAAAGAATACTGTTGAAGAGGGAAGAGGAGAGAGAAATTCTAGGAAAGAACAGAACTCACATAAGGAGAGAAACTCAAGCATCTCAAAAGTGAGTGCATGTTGTCATGCCCATCTAGTTAGATACTACAGTTCTGCCTTTCTGAACATTTGTACTTTTCCCAAATCTTTTGAAATATTTCTCTATTATAATATTAGGGAAGAGTGTAATGATATGCCAAAGTAGAATATTTTAAAAGTTATGACATACCAATCCAACTCCAACACTTAATCAAGATATAGCCTAATCTAGTTCCATTTCCACATTCATTTACTTTCTGCCTCCTGTATTCATTTCATAAATTCTAGACATATGCTTTCTGATATTTTAGTAGTGTTCTAAATCAATATATTTTAGAATATATTATTGGGATAACATTATGTACGTCTAATATGTAGCACTAATTCTAAATAACACTGTTAGTTTTCAAATTTCCAATTATCTCATAAACAGCACTTGCTTAATTTTTTATTTTAATTCTTTATTGTTTATTTTTTCCCTCTATATCTTTAGGGAAAGGTCTATAGTGTGTTCAGGGTCTCACTACTCTATCAGACTCATAGTGACTCTCCTGTTTACAGCCTCTCAAGTGCTGGGATTATAGGTCTATGCCACCATGCCCAGTCTCAATCCCTGTCTCACAGTACCCTGACAGCGGGGCTGGCATGGCAGGCCTGGAATTGAACCGCCAGCCCCTGTGCCTGCTTTCAGGCAGTTTAATCCGCTGAGCTATTTGGCCAGCCCTATTATAATTCTTTTTTTTTTTTTTTTTTTGGTGTAATGGCGGGTGTTTAAATTTATATCCTCTGCTTAGGCAAGTGCAGGGATTGGAATTCAGTCCCCTGTATCGCATGCCACACTGTCCCTGCCCCCAGGCATACTGAGCCAGGAAACAAGCTGAGCGTGGTGGTACACTCCTGTTACCCCAGCTCTGGGGAGGCTGAATACAGGAAGATCACTAGGAGTCCAGCCTGCATAGTGAGACCCTGTACCAAGACATTAAAATAAAATAAAATAATTTATATCCATGTAAACCTCACAGGGATTGGTATCTCTTTTAAATCTTTCCTAATCTAGAGATTCTCTTCCTAGGTCATTATATAGAAACCATCTACAATAAGCACACAAATAAATGTGAAGTTTACATGTATTTTAGGGAGTAGATAGGTGAACGTAACATATTTTAATTCCTTTTACTTCCCTTGCTCTCCCTACAGTTTGGGTTTTACTCATTATATTCCAGTCTTGTTAGCTAACATGCTCCTCTCTCCTTTGCATCTCTTAGGCTAAAATCTGACCAAATTCTGGCTTATCTTTTTGGAGAAGTGTCAATGTAGTCAAGGCTATTTCAAGAGCCCTGTGTTGCTCTCCCACCAGGACATATATAATGTTCTGTCTGTACTGGGTTGTTAACAAATATGGCTCTCCAATGCCTGCCTAAATTTGTGGCTTTGGTAGAGTTTACTAGTGATAATAATCTCATTCTATAATCCTTTAGTAACTGAAATGTCTATAAAGAGAAACTCTCATCACGTTTTCAGTACTGTGATGGAACACTTCTAATAGAAATGAGTGTTTTATTGGGTTTTTAATTTTTTTCCATTTTAAAAATAGTGATTTGGTGGTGCAGGCCTGTAATCCCAGCACTTGGGAGGCTGAGGCAGGAGGATTGTTGTGAGTTTGAGACCAGCCTGAGCTACAAAGTGAGCTTAAGGCCAGCCTGAACTGCATAGTGAGACCCTGTCTCAAAAAGACAAAAAAAAAAAAAAAAATAGTGATTTGATTCACTAACCTTGAAAAATAAATGTGTTTTTATGTACCATTGTGAACCATGGATGTAGCTATAATTGATATTTCAGTGACTTCTTATCCTCATTCATATTAGATGTACCCATGTCTGGTCAAAAGAAGCCTGTGCAAATGTGCTTCTACATCCTTTTAACTTAACTATAGATACTACCGGTTGATTTCTCCACAAATACTGATGAGCTGGACAGACTTTGAAGTGACAAGAAGGCTTTTTCCAAGGAAGTAGCTTTATTTTTTATGTCACTGACTGTCATACCCAGGGGTTGAGTGCCAAACATGGCATTTTGAACCCATTTATATATTTTGTGTTTGTCTCCCTTACGTGGGAGTACACTAGCATTATACAATCTGGGTAAGGCATGAACTAGAATTCTACAGTCTGGTAGGCCATGCTTTATGTTACAGAGTTACATCGGAACTCCCCATGGAAGCTGACATGGGAGCGGGGCTGCCATGAGATAAGGTGCGGCTCTCTCTCTTTCTTTTCCTTGTTACTCAGCATTTGAAGTAATTCTCTTTTGTTCTTAAATATGAAGCAATCGTCATCTTATCCTACTCTTTCTGTGTTCCCTGAATCCCTTCACACTCCTTGTGACAGCTGTTCTTTCCCTAGCAGCTCTAGCCATACCTATAGGAGAATTTGGAGAGACTGAAATAGTCTGGTAGAAAGGTTCAAAATTTACACTGCTTCCTCTACCATCTTCTTAGAATTTTCCTATTTTGTTCCTCTTTGGCTAATTTAATATAATTTAATTTTTTTTTTCTTCTCTTAATTCATTGGCTCCCAAAGGCTGTTTCAGGCCAGGGAGATGGTTCAATGGCAAAAGCACCAGCCTGACAAGTTCAATGTCCCAAGTTCAATTCCCAGTACCACCAAAAAAAAAAAAAAAAAAAAAAAAAAAAAGGCAAAGGGCTCAGCATTGAAACATTGTGAAGATTTTTCAGTTATAGCAGTTATGAAGGAACAGTATGGTCATTTGGTAGGCTGAGGCCAGCAGTATTAGATCCTTACAAGGCCTAGATCAGCACACTTGTACTGTTTAGAGATTCTCCCTTAGTCATCCTACCTTAGTCTTCCAGTTGACTCATTCACCTGTATTCACATACTGAAATGTATATTACTATAAAATAAAATAAAAAAGATAATTGTGTTTATTTCTCCTGTTAGTTTTGTCTTAATTAGGGATATTATTTTTTTAATTATGGGTGAAATCTCATTTCAGGATACTAAAGTAAAAGTTATAAAATATGGGTCTTTAACATGTGGTGTACCATGAGCCCAAGAGGACTGAGAATTAGGAATATGAATGATCTCTTAATGCAAAAACAAGAAAAGAAGAGTTATCTCTAATCTGTAGCAGCCGTATCCACAAAGGTATTGATCTGAATGTGAGGGCCACATACCATCCAAAGGGCAAGTCCCTTGTACCTATCCATGGTAGAAGCAAAGCTCTTTAAAAGGTGAGTGAATCATTCAAAGGAAGCTTGACATCATCCTACCTGCAATGGAGAAGGAAATAAAGAAATGAGACAATTATCTGGCTGTGGTGATGCATGCCTGTAATCACAGCATCTGGGAGGCTGAGGCAGGAAGATTGCCATGAATTCAATACCAGCCTGGGCTACACAGTGAGTTCAAGGCCAGCTTGAACTATAGGTTATATCTCAAAAAAAAAACCTAATTAAATATGAATAATTACATAAAATCTCTAAGGAATAATTTTAAACACTTAAGCATAGAGAACCTGGAAACCACTATCTAAATCAGGTTGCATATTCATCACTATATATGATCTAAGATACATCTTTGTATATGTATTATTATAAATCAGAGTTCATTCAACCAGTAAGGCTAATGGTCTTGAGCAAGTATTGGAAATGAAATGAAATAAAATAAAAATTATCTTTGCATCAGTTCTTCTTCTTTAAAATTTATGTATTTGGTACAGGGTCCCACTACACAGCTCGGACTTGTAGTGATCCTCCTGTTTCAGCCTCCCTTAGTGCCGGGATTCATGGCATCACTACCAATTCCAGTCTCAGTGGCCACAGGCATGACATAGGTACTAGGCCTTAAACCCAGATCCTTGCTCTTACCATGGAGGTACTAACCACCGAGCTATTTCCCTATCCCCCATATCTACTATTTAGAAAAATATTCCTAATATTTTAGTGAGTGGGAATGGTATAGACATCTGTACTTTGAAATAATTCATTTTTAGTTATAATTTATGGAACATCATGTATAATGTTGTGTCTTTTCAGAACAATCATGTCCCTAGAGAAAAGAAAAGTTCATTTCTTTTTCCCCATCACCTAGTATTGTATCCATTCACTGAATGCTTATAGAATTCAGTTGGATATAGAATTAGTAAGTTGAAAGAAGTAGGAAAAGTCTATAGAAAATACAACAATGGAAAAGATGTAGATTCCTGAGACATCCATTTAACAAAGATCTAGGCTGACCTCATTCCCATTTGAGATCCCTAAATTGCAGCTACCAAAGCTTTATGTGTCAGACGTACTGGTTATGTACTTTATTTATTTTAATTGTCAACAATTTATGTATTATTAGCAGATAACTTAGAAAGAGTAAGAGATTTACTTACATTCCTAGTGACCTAATCATTAGTGGAAAGGTCAGGGAAATGATCCTTTTTGTTTGTGAAGGTCTTCAGACACTAGACCAACACCCATTGCTTTATAAATGGAATCTCATTTTATTCTCCATTCAGTTCCACAAGGAGGTTATTAGAACTCCCATAATACAAAGGAGAAGAGCAATGCTTAAGTCTTCTTAAGTATAAGTTAATAGACCCAGAATTTGACTTCAAAGATCCTGAGCTCACTTCCTATGTTATCTGTTGTACTACACCAAAAGAGATGAGAAGGGCTGATTCTAGACATCGCCCACAAGTAATTTCCTTGTTCTCTCTTCATTTTTTCCTTACTTTTATTTTCAAGATACTTACCATTTTATAATCTTTGGATGATTGGTGAATTTGTCAAGGGAAATGACCCAGTAATGTTCAGTGGAAGTGGAGCAAATGCTCGTAAGCAAGAGAATGTCTGACTTTCCAGTTTCACTTCTCGACAGGAGTGTATCATTTCCAAGTGACCTTGCCAGGCTGTGCCTGCGCAAAGCCTTTCTTTTTATGGGCTTTCTCCATCTGACGGCACAACTTCCTGCTGCCTCTGCCATCACCTCAGCATCCTTCTCCACTGGAACATTTTGAGGACCCAGAATTTCCCGACATATAAAATTCAAGTAACTCAGGTGTTGAAAACTCCAGAGATTCTATAATTTAACATGCTAGTGTTGTATTATATGGTCATTATCATACAAAGGTAACTCTCCAAATGAATAGGGCTTTCAATCACTCCATATTATACTTCATTTATGCCTAGGGGAAGCAAGTGGGCAGTTATAAGGCATAGTGAGAGTAGTGAAAAAACCTAATCAGCTTTACAGTCTATGAGATATGTAAGTAGGTAGCAGGTGAGAAACTGAATGAAGACAAACTGTCAGAATTAGGTGCCTCCTGGCTGAGTCCTGGCCACGTTCCAACTGGGGAGCTTGTAAAGGAACTTCCCATCCGCTGACCAGGGCATAACACCTGAGGATCCACAGCAGTTGCTGTCTCACACCTCAGCCTACACCTCAAAAGTTCATTAAGATTCCAGATCTCTGGGTCTCACTGGCTGAGATCCACTCACTCCTCAGAGCTTCCTCTTCTTAGCTGCTGGAGGTGAAAATGTGCACTGTCCAAGCTAATGGCTTTCTGGTCTCAGAAATGTACATGATAGAATGTGCATGGCTGACATCACATGAAATTTAAGCCATGCAGACGCTGGCAATTACCAAGAATTGTTATCAGCACCACGCTCTAACCAACTGAGTTAACTGGCCAGCCTTTACCAAGAATTTTTATCCCATTATAGTTTCCCTCGTCTGTAATAATAAAATGAAACATGGGAAGGATGACTAAAGTTCTGTCCAATTTCTCCATAAGGGCAGGTATTATTTTTTAAAGTACCTATATCTCAATTAGTTGCTTTTTTCATCAATATCTTATTTCCCTTGAATTATTTTTCTCATTTTCATCTAACCTTCTATGAGGTGTTTCTTGCCTACTGTGACAAAAATGTGAACCAAATTTCTTTCCTTTGGTTTCCCTAAATGCCATTAGAACATGTATGAATAGCAGAAATCTAATGATTTAGAGAAATTGGAGCTATTGTCCCCAGAAAACATTTTTAAGTTTATTAATAATAACTTCTTTTTTTTTTTTTTTTTTTTTTTTTTTTGCAGAACCGAGGATTGAACTCAGGCCCTTGCACTTGCCAGGGAAGTGGTTATTCCACTGAGCCATCTCCCCAGCCCCAGTAATAACTTTCTTAAGACAATATAGAGGTTAGCTCTTTCTGATTGCTCTCATCCACTGCCTGGTCAGGGCTGAGCTGTAACTGAAACCTTCAAGGAAAGGAAAATAATGAGTAATATCCATTTTGCCTTATTTAAAATTTAGTAATTTTTTCATCATGCACTTTTTTAGTTCACATCACTCCTTTAGTATACTGATCTTGAAAAAGACTGACTTACAGTTATGTCAAAATGAGTGCAGGGCCACGCTGGCTGGAACACGATTCAGAAATCAGATACTGCGAAACACACTTAGACATGGTCAAGAGGCATTTTCACTACCACCAAAATGAGGCAGAGGGATCCTAAGATACACAGAAGTATGCATTACTACCCCAAGGAACCCAGAGCTTATCCTGTACTAGTGTGAGGAATGGATTATTTTTTGGTGACCACATGTGGAACTATTCAACTGCCACTAGAAGCCCAGAAGGGTTTTTGCTTAGATGCATGTTTCTTTTGTAGAAAAATTGAATACCTAAACTTAATTCGGGATTAACCCCAACCTTCTGGAGCCAGTGCCTCTAGGGTGAGGGAAGAAATTGAGTTTCAATCACCATGCAAGTTACATTCATCTCTCACTAGACTGTCAAGAGCTCACTGACCGGACTATAGAAGAGTGGAAGGCTGGCTCTGGGGAGCAGCGTGCTCAGGCCGCCCTTCAAGGGTCGTGCCTTGGCATGGTTATCCCTGTCCCCTACTCAAGCAGGTCCTTAGTAAACAAAGAAGAAGCACTAGGGCAGACAGTTACTACCTCTCAACTCTCCTGGGTAAGGAAAGACTACCCTGGGCTTGGACTGAGAACTAAAAGTCGTGTCCTACAGGTACTGTCCTGACTAGATTCTATCAAGGGAGTGGGCGCAAGAGCCAAAAAGTTAAAAGGGAAATGGGAGCCACTGGTTTCCATCTGCAACTATGACACAGGATGCCTACAAATGTGGTCAGTGTGACAGGTGGGGGAGAGGTGTGGAGGGTGGGTTGATGGGTGCAGGCTGCCTGGTGGTCTTTACTTCTTGGCCTTGCCCTGGTCAGCCACAGCTTCCATGGCTTTGTGCTCAATCTCTTCATCCCCTAGGAACTGCATGGTCTTGATGGGTTTTAAGTTCTCATCTAACTCATAGACAATAGGAGTACCAGTTGACAGGTTCAGCTCCATGATGGCTTCTTCAGAGAGATCTCCCAGATGTTTGACTATAACCCAGAGGTTGTTTCAAAGGGCTGTGATTGGACTGGTTTTAGCTCAGCGGTTCCTTCAACAGCATCAATGGGCTGTGATCAACACCCTTTTCCCCTCCTTGACCTAAGGAACAATTTCTTCATTCCAGAAGGACAGAGATCTGGTGATAGTGTCTTTTAGATTCTCACAGAAAGGCAGCTGTCTTCAGTGAGGTCTGCATACCTCTGATCCTTGCTAATGTTGCTGTGGAAGGGATGTTCAGGCTGCATCGGGGGTGGTGGGATGTCATAGGAAGGCCTCCAGACCTTCCCCTAGGCCTCACCATGCTAGGCAGCTGTTTCTGCTTTGTTAAGTGCAGTCAGACCCCATTGCACCACTCATTAAGATGCCAAGTTCTCACCACTGGCAACCACACCTAGTCAATGGCATCCAGTACTGTCCAGGGGGTCCAAATTGCTCTTTTCTTCACTGAGGTGAAGCTGATATCAGATTTGTAGACAGCATCTCTCACCCCTGCCTACCGTACTTCACCTCTTCATGGCCCACTGGGCTCAAGTAGACATCATACGAACTGTTGAAGTGTTTCTCCAGGTTCCAGGTGCTCTTGCCATGCCAGATGAGCACCAGCTTATAGGCGGCCACGGTGATGGAAGAAGGAAGCAGTGCAGTGAGACGAGCAGTCTGAGATTGTGGAGGTAATGCCTAATCTTTTAAAAACATTGTATTAAGATCTTTATCTTGACTACTGAGGTTTTGGTGCACTTTTAGATTTTGCACCCAAGTCAGTGCCTCCTTTGTTTCAGCCTGGCTTCGCACAAGCTCAGCCATCATCTCTGCCCTTTCTTGTTTTCCTAGGGAAACGTTTTTAAACATCATGGTGCATTAACACCAGATTAATTCATTAGAGATTCAGTAGCTCTTACATAGACCTAAGAAATATGAAGTTTTAATAATCACTGTTTGGGGAGAGCTGTAGCTTTCAAAGGTTAAACTGACATCCAGACCTCTGATACAGAAATGGAAAAAGAAATTTATATTAACCAAGTTTGTCACTGTGGTCAAAATCAATTTAGAGTATAAAGGTTTACTTTAGCCCATGGTTTTGAAGTTTTCAGTCCCTGACCACCTGGATGCTCTGCTTTTAGAAGCAGAAGCATCACCACAGCAAGGTGCGATGTCATTTCATGACAGACAGGAGCACAGAGGGGGAAAGAACCAGAGATCAGATAAAGTTCCCAGAGCCAAGGCCCCATGACCCACACTCTCCAACTAGGTCACACCTCCTGTTTCTGTCATTTCCTAACAGTGCAAATCATGATTTTATCGATGGGTTAATCCACTGCTGGAATTAAGTTCCTCACAGTTGAATCACATCTGGAGACCCAAACTTCTGAACACAGCTACATTGGAATCAGGCCCTCCATGCATGAATCTTTTGGGGGAAAATTCACATTTAAATGGGAAAGTTTTTCATCAAATTAATGAATGCAGTAAGAAGAGACACAGAGGCAAACATAGAGAGAAAAACATCAACCACAGAGAAGAACACATAATGATAGAAAGAGATTGGATTTACACAGCTGCCTCACAACAATGCCAAGGTTTGCCCACCACCAACAGAAACTAGCAGGAACAGGGTGGCCCTGTTTTTACCTTGATTTCAGACCTTTAGCCTTTAGAACTATGAGAAAATAAATTTCTATTGTTTTAAATCACCAAGTCTTTGATGCAATATACTTCAGGAAACTAATGTAAATCACTTGTACTTCTTAATGATTTTAGTGTCTGTGGTCCACAGATGAGAATCTGATCTTACCTTCATTTTTCTCAGCAGTCTGCCTGGGGAACTTCACAATGATTGTTGTTTTATTAATTAGGCTGAGCAATGAGCATAGTGCAAGGTTAGTTTCTTCCAGTGAAATCATTGTTGGAAGGCTTGAGCTGAGAAGTGAACCCCAGTCCTCTGTCTTGAAGCTTGAGTTATTTCCCCTGCACCAAGCTGTTTGTTGTCCCACGTATATACAGGGGATCTCCCAGAAAACCCACCAGCCTGGTTTGTCCTGTTTACAAAGAATTTTTACAGCTTTTAATAGTCTTATCATAGCTTCCCATCATTTTCACATGTTTGAACTTCCACACAGTCAGGACATTATTCTTTATCATAACATTTTAAACACCTAATATTGCATTATGAAGACAACCAGGGATGTTCCAATTAAAAAATATTACATTATGAATCTTTTTTTATTGATGAGTTTATAGTGATAGAAATGGTCAAAGATTATGCTCTTTCAAAGCACACAAACACAATTATACAGTTTCAGAGGCTGTTACTGTTATAAAATTCATTCATGTTAACCACACAATTAAATCTTTGCTTTCACGAAATTTCTAGGAAGTGAGACGTGGGTAGAGGTTAATTGGTACCATGGACAGAGGTGCCACCCTCTACAGCTCAGTATAATTGGGCTGCAGAGTTTGGGATGAAGCAGCAGCTTCGACACATTGATGGGAGGATGTGGGCTGAAGGTGTAATTAGTGAGCCTCATCAGTTCCACCTTCGCATTCACCTGTCAGAGATCAAGGAAGAGTTACAGGCAGAGAGGAATTCAGGTCCCCTGAGCCCTGCACACCTTCCAAATACAGATTCATAAAAGGGTCAGAGCGATGGGCTCCTGCTTTGTCTCATTTTTCCATGAAATACAACTAAAATTGCTAGACAGCCCTTTACTCCTCCACTGGAATGAAAAAGAAAAAACAAAATTGAGGTCAAAGACCCTTTGTCTATAATCCCAAGCCATTCAGTGATCTAAAAATCATTGTTATAATTCAGTAATTGAGGAAAACAATGCAAACAAAACTGAAATAGCTGAATTGTTGTATATGTTAACACAAATACATAAAAAATAGAATGGGAGGTAGGTAACAGAGAGGAATCAGAGGCTTCACCAAAGCAATGTTTTCTCTAGCGGGAACCTGAAAAGGAATAAGACTTGAAAGGGCCTAGAAGTTGGAGCATCAAAGTAAACTGAGACACTTTCAAAGCAAAGCTGCCATATCATATCTGTAAGATGAAAATGCTCTGTATCTGTATTACACAGATGATACAGATGGCTAAGTCTAGGATATGAACTCATTGAGAACATGGCTAACATTGATTTCTTAAGACAGGAAACTGAAATACAGTTCTTCTCACTCTCTTGCTTGCCTTCTTTTAGATATACTTTCTGTTTTTAAGAGTAGTCATGGGCATGCAATGAAGTAATGCCATGGTATGGAATAAATTTGTCATATAGCAGAGCTTTATAACTCTGACTGTAGAGCATGCATGCTCCACACTGGTTCAGGTCCCACTCTGCTCTATCCTATTTGTGTGCACACTGGCAAATTATGGAACCATTCTATGAACTAGAGACAATGGTACTTGTATTATTCTTCAACAATGATCTGATTTGCTGATCTCTGGTGAATAATCAATAAGGGATAACCATTATCATTATAGATTCAAGCTGTTCTGGTTATTACCGGTGCTCTAGGCTTCTAAGGCTCCTGAGACACGTGCTTACTGATGATAATATGTATCCATTAATATTTATTTAGACTTGATAACATACAAGTACCTCATCTGCCCTTATTCTTACATCAGAACCATATGAGATGCAATAATCCTCTTCATTGTTCAGGTGGCTTTTTTTTACCTAAGGACATAGTTTGATAGTATAACTATGACCCAAATCCTGCTAGAATGCACCACTGCCTATTTAGGTTGCAATGAAACCTCAGGTACAGTGAGTATAGTATAAGAAAAAGGAACAAAATCTCTTGAGTAAGAAACAAATTCTCAAGAGTTACAGGATGAGACTAAGGTATAAACAAAGATTACCTAATAACTGAAATGACAAACAAGTTCATACCCTTTCTATATCTTCCACATGCCTTTTATAACTCTATGCTCTTAAAGACATTTTGTACATGTCTTACTGCACTTACCATCAGTTGCAGAAAAATTAAATTTTACTCATCCTAATTTGGTTGTACATCTTTAAAGTTGACAGGAAGCAAAGATGCTTTGGAAAACTAGTTGAGAACTAGAGCATAATCTTTGACCATTTCTTCCTCTATCTCTGCCTGATGTGCCTTAGATCTGGCACTTTGCTGCACTTAGCATCTGCATGTTGCCAGGCTTGTATGCTGGGTTGTGCATTTCCATTCCAAGGTGGCTTCACAGGATCAGAAATTTATTCACTCCAAGTGGGCACTCCTTCCCTGGAACTCCCAAACAGATCTAATGTTCCAGCAAAGAGACTTGTGTTCTATGCCTATTCTCTTTCTAAGCAGCTGTTTTACAAGGAGTAACTCCATCATTCTTTCCAGTGATTTCTATAGCCAATGCATTAGTCTTCTGTGTAATTAGAAAGTTTATTGCTGTTATTTTTATGCTCTTCAAAAATATTCAGCGCCACTCCTGCTTTACAATCAGTCTTTAGAAAAAAGGTTATAAGCACTTCCCTGCTGCTATTGCCTCACTCAGAGCTGCAGTGCACCAAGTGAATATGAATCAGCCCCAGTGCTGATGGATTTCCTTTGTGTACATAGGGGTGCATGCCAAGTAAGAGCTCAAGTGCTCCTGGGAATGTTTCCGAATTCCAGTTTAGTCCTACATGAATGTGGCCATAGAAAGGGTGATTGACATTTTGACCTGCCAAGCAGCTTGGCCCTGTCTTCATGAAACATGCTCCAGAGATTGTCTAACAATGTGAAACCTCTCAAATCTGTGCTCTGTAGGAACATGACCTGGAATGGCCCCATAAATCAGAGAAGCTTTTCCCAAGAGCTTGAAGACAGTAAAAGATATTTTCAGTATATTTAAGCCTGCTGTACCAGTCTCTTAGAATGATGTAGATATCTTTCTAAAACCTACACATTCAGATGCATAGGCTATCAATGAAAACAAAGACTAGATTATTTTTAAATCAAAATGGACTATTTCAGGATGATCTATTTCCTATATTCTTTTGTGATTAAGCATAGAAGAAGGTATTTTCTTTTTTAGTTTTCACCTCATGCTTCATTCTGTCGCCAGCATATGGTGGGTATTCATGCCTGGTGAAGCAATACCCTTGACAAAGACTAAGTAAAACACATGGAGTGATCACTGTCAGCTGCATGAGTCAGTCACAGTTGGCATGCATGTGAAGTAGCAGGAGGCCATCATTTAAATGGATTTAACTGATTGACACATTGAAAATGTTTTAGTAGAAAACAGAATTCATGACAAGGTTGGTATCTGATTGTGATTTCACTTTATTGGCCTATCAAATACAGCATCCCAGGCTGGGGAGATGGCTCAGTGGAATAAGTGCTTCCCTGGCAAGTACAAGGGCCTGAGTTCAATCCCTGGTTCTGCCAAAAAAAAAAAAAAAAAAACCAAACAAACAAACAAATACAGCATCCCTAATGTAGATAAATTTAACTCAGGCAAACTGAAAATCCTCTCTTGTCCATATCCATTTCAAGTTATTAACGAAAATCGAAAGACATGATTAGAGATACTTTCTACTGCTCTTCTATAACTATTTGACTATACCCAGGAATCCCTTAAGGACCCATTATTGAATTTTAAAATCTCAGACCATCTACTACTCTTTCTTGAATATCATAGTCTTTTTATTTTCCATAATTTTATTGAGGAACAAATAGCAATGAGACAGTTTCAAATCAAATTAGTAGAACAGATTGAATAATTAGTACATTGCATATTGTTTTCATAGCGGTTATTTGTTGTACAAGGTGCAGACATGATATTCTATTTACAAACACTATTAGAGCAGAGGTCTCTATTCATTGAACTAAGAGAATGTAGCTGTACACCTATCTTTCTTTAAAGCTGAATTACAGTACAGTTTCAATAATTAATGCTCTTTACATTGCTATCTTTCTAGTGGTTATCCATAGTATAAGAAGCATACAGGATATTTTGTCCAAACACTATTAGTGTAAATCTTTCTTCTCATAGAGTTATGCAAAAGTACTGCATATTTATCCTAACTGTACTGTATATACAAACACAGAATGGTCCTTCCTTTGTATCCCCCATTATTTTTTGTTTAGTCCTGTCAAAGATAAGTATTCTATTGTCATTCAAAAATTATAGGTGCTTGAATTCAGTGAAACAATCTAACACAGTCTAGCAGTCCACAATAGAAGTGGGTTATCTGAAGAAGTCATTGACTAGAGCCATTTACAGCTCAGCATATTATTATGGCTTTATTTTATATACCTCATTTTTATATCATTCTGCTAGATGGTTAAGACCAAGATAAAGCAATACCTATATAACAAAAAATGCAACTTTTGTTTCTGATGAGGTCAGTCAAGTCTCTTCAGGGTTTATCCAGTAACCCTGTACCTCGCTTTGTAGATTCTTCATTAGTGTCAGCCTTGTGGATGAGTCATTGCTTAACCAGTTTGCTCTCTGTGAAAGCCTGAGAGAAAGTTTTCTCTCCATGTGACTCTCCTTAGGCACACTATAGATCATCGATCACAATCTTCTGTGGCTCCATAATCTCCTTGATCAGGAAATTTGGGGCCCAACTGAATTCCATGATGTTACAGTACAGTTTCTCCTATGTCCTGAGTTTTCACTGACCTTGAAAGGCTAGGGCCAAAATGCTAGCTGACTTGAAGCCCTTCCATTTCTCCAATTTTTGATCTGCAAACTTCTTTTTTTTAAAGATACATTTATTGAATCATGATCAAGCTATTACATTTAGCAATTAACAACATGGGTACAAAAAAATAAAAGGTATACACTGAAACCCTTTGTTGGAATGCTTTATGCTTTCCACAAAACAGAAACTAAAATAACCTGTTATACAATTAGCCAAAAAGTTGAGTTTTTTGCCCATACGCATGAGTATTGTCTAAAACATGTCTTCTTTGTAGCATCCAGGCCCTGCCACCACTGTGCTTGTCTGAGTTCACAAATCTGTTGCAACTTGTAGCTTCCCTGTCACTTCTCTGGCCTCCTCTCATGCTAAGCTTTGTTTCCTGGAAGTCTTTAAAACCTTTTGCCACTGCCATAGCCACTGCTGCTGCTGGAGCCACCATAGCCACCTTGATTTCATGGTTTGGTAAAATATTGGCCTCCACCCCCATAGAGCCGAGAGCTTCTGCCTCCAAAGTTTCCTCCCTTCATGGGTCCAAAATTTAAAGACTATTGTAATTGCCAATTCATTATAGCTTCCACCACCTCCATAATTTCTTCCATGATTACCAAATCCATTGTAGCCATCTCCACTGCTACCATATCCACCCCCACAATGGCTGTCACCAAAGCCACCTCAAGCACTTGTTCACTCTGCGACTGAAACTGTCATTGCCACTAAAACCACCTCCATGACCACCACCAAAATTTCCAGAACCACTTCGACCACTTTGGCTAGATGAAGCACTAGCCATCTGCTTCAACAAGGCTTTCCTCACTTCACAGTTGTGGCCGTTCACAGTGTGGTATTTTTGAATGGCAATCTTAGCCACAAAATCGTGGTCATCAAAGGTTACAAAAACAAAGCCCCTCTTCTTTCCACTGGCTTGGGTGGTCATAATTTCAATCACTTCAATTTTTCCATATTGCTAAAAATAATCTGTAGGTGATATACTTCAGTATTTTCTTTAGTGACACCAACAAAGAGCTTCAATGTTAAGTGGGCACCTGGTCTTTCAGAGTCTTCTCCTGAGACAGCTCTCTTTGTTCCACAACTCTTCTGCCTACTTTTTGTGGCCTTGTGTTAATGGCTGTATCCAACCCCTCTACAGTGGCATAAATGACAAAGACAAAGTCCCTGGAAAGCCTGGTGTTCGGGTCTCTCATTACCACGCAGTCTGTGAGTGTTCCCCATTGCTCAGAATGGCTTCTCAGACTCTCATCAGCTGTTTCAAAGCTCAGCCCTCGATGAAGAACTTCTGTAGCTATTTGGGCTCCTTGGGAGTCTGACTTAGACATAACAGCAGTCAGCAGAGAAACTGACCATGCTTCTTCCGCAGTGTCCACCAGCAGAAAGCTTGAATATCCCAGATTCTTAAGAAGTTTAGTTTCTCTATTTTTTTTACTTTAATATATGCTCATAGTATTTTCAAGAGAAATTGTAGAGAAAACTATATTAAAGGGCACATTTATATACCTATCATTTATATATACCTACATATTGTCTATAAAACAAATAGATAATATGTATGTAATTACAGAGAAGAACACTTAACTGGCTGATTCTGCTCATTTTTCCTCTGTAATTTTAGGATAGTAACAGCATCTTGAATTAGCTGATTGGAAAGTGCTTCTGCTATTTCTATCGGATATGAAAATAGTTAATCAATTCAGAGAAAAATATATCTCAATTAGTTATTTTTATTATATAGAACAAAAATTTTTGATTGTATTTCACATTTCAGTTCACTATTCAATACCATAAAGTAATTTTAAAAATAAGCTCATTTATTTGATCTATATTATAGTTCAGGGCACCAATAAACCTGTCTAAAGATATCACCAGTTCCCTGTGGATCACAGAAAGGGGTAGTGATATGCCAGGTAACTGTTCCCCAGCTTCTTATTAATATATCCCTTGGAAAATTGTGTCCTGTGAATGGAGGCACAAGACTGACTTTCTTAGAATGAATAAGGTAGATGTGTTTTTCCACAGGGAAGGGAAAAACTCAGATGAAACAAAATTTCCTAAAAATGCTAAATTCTTCAATTACTTAATAATTAACTATTTAATAATTCAGTCATTATTTTGGAGCTTCTGCTATGTACAGAGCTGAGAAAAACATTATCACTGCCCTCAAGTGCCATACTAGCAAATTATGTAATTACAGTGCATTAAATGTAAACATACAGTATAGTGACAGCCATCCAGGAATTCGAATAGCATGGCAGTAGAATGAAGCTTTGTCTGGAGTGTAGGAAGACACCAGTGTGATTCACTGGGGTCACAGGGACTCAGAAGGCATCTACTCTGAACAGGAAGGTCACCCTAAGGAAGGGGGATCTGAGCTGGGCCTTAAAATCAATGAAGACAGAGAAGAGAGAAGGCCATCAGCCACATGGAGAAGGCAACGGTGGAGAAGGACACTGTGCCCTCAATAAATATTATATGTTTGAATAAGAGAAAAGAGATTAATGTAGATGAACCATAGGAATAGAATGAGGTGGCATTCATTGGATAGAAAGGTGGTTCCAACAAGAGAGAATGTGAAATGTATTCAGGAATCTGAACTTAATTCATACATAACAAGAAACTGCTCAATTTTAATGAGTTGAGGCTTTATGACCCTTTATATTTTTCCTTGCTCTTGTGATGACTACACTGCTTTTTTAAAAGGATTGGTTGCAGATGAAAGTAAGGCAGTATTAAAAATTAAATCAACCATATTTACTTTGTTATGAAAGATGCCAGGAGGAAAATGTCTGAAAACAGTGGCGAAAGTGATGTAGATTTTAATGAACTTCTCTCTCCCTTGTGTTCATTAAACCCTGCTTTTATAAATAGATAAGTACAATTCAGCCAGAGAATAATTATGAGCTTCTGTAGAAGCACTATGGAGAGCCTTTTGATTAAATTCCACCCGCCGCTACCCCCACTCTTCCAATAATGACGATGACTCCTCTCTGCTAGTGTGTTTCTCAATTCAAAACAAAATGAAATGGTATGGTTTGACAAAAAGAGATTTATACTTCCAGAAATTAGACTCTGGTGTAACTTTACATGTTCTACATCAGGCTAAGTCAAAAGTAGAGAGTAGGCACATTTGATTTCATACACAAGATTTGATTTGGAGTGAGACATGTTTGAGGTATAATTTTCTAGTGGTTGGAAATACATTTACTCTTTTAGCTAATTCACTAATTAATTTTAATACTTTATAGAAGCTATCTGACTGAATCAGTAAGAATTTTATCAATCCTAATTTGCAGAATTATGCTACATTGCTTTGTTTGGTTGTTGAAGTAATGTGGTTAATATTAATAGTAATTTCTTTCATGAGGAAGGGGAGACAAAGAGACAGTAGAAAGAGCACCAAGATGCAGCATGTACCTTTGCCAGTTCCCCATGGTGAGCATTTTCACTATATTTTCCAATCATCTACTGATAAAAAAAAGAAAGAAAAAAAAGAAGAAGGCTATTCCAGCTGCTCCATGCGTTTTTATCTACATTAGCTCATTTAATGTTCAAAATCATTCTGTAAATTAGTAATCTTGTGGGAATAAATGAACTATTCAGCTCCTTCATCACGGAGACACAGCACCCAATATCTAGAACTTACGAGTGGAGAAGTTTAATCTGCCTTATGGTTTCAGGGGGCTTGTGTTATGGTTGCCTGGCTACAGGGCAGAGTGATATGGTAGAGCACAGAGGCTTAGCTCTTGGTGACTGGGGAAGAGAGCGGGAAAACATGCCAGAGAGGAAGGGACCAGGGGTCATGTATAGCAGAGGTCTTTTGCTCCTGGCCACAGGCCAGTGCTGGCCTGCACAGCAAGAGGAGAGCCGTGAGGACGAGAGTGATGGTTGCTCTACCTACAGCCTGCCTCTACTACTCACATCATTGCCTGAGCTCCCCTTCCTGTAGGATCAGCATTGCTGTAAGAGGCTCCTAAGAGACCGAATGTCACTGCCAGCAGTGCACGAGCATAACCATCCAGGTGCCTTGCTCCTTTGAATCAAGCCCAAGCCATCCTTCCAGCCCTACCAGCCCATGGAAAATTGTCTTCCCTAAAACAGAGCTTTTGTGTCAGAAATGTTGAGGGCCACTAATACATATGGAACACGCAAGGTCACTGCCCCAAAACCAACCTAGACACATTCACAAGAATGCCTTGCTAATCTCTGAGGTGACTCTCAAGCAAATCTAGTTGATATAATTCAGATTAACCACCATAAAAACTGATGCTGAGAAAAGTTAAAAATAGTCCTTGCTTTGTGCAGTAATGTGAGCTATAAAAATGGCCCTGCAAGCTGAAACCATACAAAGCAATATTAATAACCAAGGAGAAATAATAGTGTTATTATGACCTTCATATTTTTTCTTGAAATAGTAAAACTTTATAACTGTCTATTACAAATGTATAGAGAAATGATCGCAGTAAAACTACTATTTATTGAATATACTGTAATTAAAGAGAATTAAACTGGTTTATTTCTACCAAGCTAATCAGAACCACAATGTACCAGTGATAGCTTGAACAATGACTGCCTGCCTTTCTGCTGCATAACTTGTGGAATGGAACATTATTTTTTCTTATGTATTTGGTTGTTGCAGGGTCTCACTATGCAGCTTGGACAAACAGCCATCCTCTTGCTCTCAACATCCCCAGCACTGGTATTACAGGCATGCACCAGCATGCCCAGACTCTGGTCAGCTCAGCCAACCCTCAGGGTTGGGCTGGGAGGGCATGTGGTGCTGGCGATTGAACCGCAATCCCTGCGCTTTCCTAAGCTTGTCTAAGCAGGTGCTTCAGTCTGCTGAACTATCTCACTGACCCCAATATCTTTTTTATATCTTGCAAATTGTTATAGATTTTCTATATTTTCATAAATTTCCACCATTTCCTTTGCTCTTTTAATGTAAAATATCACAAAGAATTCTTTTAACGTGAAGTTTATTGTTGATATCACTTCCTCTAGGATACCATAATTTTCCCCACAACCACTTTTTTCATTTAATGTCCATCAGATGGTTTACACAAGCCTTCTCAGGCTATGGGATAGGAGACAATAAAATAGTGGAAGTGGTAACATTTCAAACATTAGTTCTTCCCCCCCCCAACTTCAGCGAGGCTCAATGTGAATTCCACCTCCAGCAGTATCATCTTAGTTATTTTGCTCCACTTCCTGTCCTTTCTTTTGATCATCCAGTTTCACAACGTGTCAGTTGGATTTATCATTAAGAGACAAGAAAAGCTACACACTTTTCTATCTTACCTGCACTGAACAACACACAGTAGTGAAGAACCAGCAGACTTTGAAAGAAGTGGTATGACTGGTCATGGATCAGGACATCCATCTTGGTTAACACAGGTTTGTGGACTGAGGAGTGAAGTTTATACTTTATGAAATTATTCACAGCACACACTGTTACTGGATATTGATCCGTACTGTTGAGAGTTTAACTATTTAACTTAATTGTGGTAACTGAAATTCCCACGTCACACCTCTGCCAGGTGAGGACTGCTTACAATTTATTTTTTCATGTAGCCAGCAGTGACAACACCAAAATTTAAATTCTTAGTCACTGATCCTTTACTTTGATGAGTCTTCACTTAATTTAGAAATGGGAGTCTCCAGGGTATGGAAATTTCTTTATTCTCAAGGAGTTATGGAAACAAGAGAGATAGATGGGAGAATTAGAGGAAGAAAGAAGAAGAGAAGAAAGAGAAGGAGAAAGGAGAATACATTGGGAGAGGAGAAAAATGAGAATGAGGGTAAAGAAGAGAGGAAGAAAAAGAAAGCACAGCCCAGAGAGCTCCAGGAGCAAGAGAGCAAACAAACGGTTGGCACAAACAGGGGAAGAGAAGAAAGGAAGGAAGAGGAGAAAACCAACTTCTGTGTTCCCAAAATGGCTGCCAAAGGTAATGCACCATGCAGTTGCTATTCTGAACTTCTTGCTTCCCTTCCTTCCTTGCCTAGATTTTCAGCTCTTTTCTACAAAAAACATGCTATGCTCATTTTTAATTTCCTTGTACCTGAATGCTACCTGACTCAACAATACATTTTGAATGAGCTTCCAAATTATAACACTGCCACCGGCGCATTTAAAATGATCTTGTGTTATTTAATAATTGATGTAAGAATAAAATACATAATATAAAATAATTACTTCAGCCCTTTGCCAGAATAAACTCATAAACTCCTCATGGTTAAAGGGGCAACATGAAATTTTTATTAAAAAAACAGAACATAGGATTACAAAAATTTGTATCCATTTTCAGAAGAATGAAACTTGTAAATAAAAACTAATTTGATTACATAGATATTTAAAGCCAAAGTACAATAAATAAAATTACTAAAACCCACACAAAAAATAAAAAATATAAAGATGTTTGCAGAAAATATGAAGATGCATAGAAAGTGATAAGGAAAGTATCAAGACCCAAAGGGTAAATAATCAAAGAATATGATAAAATACCACCCAAAAGTAGACATAATTACTCAACAAATATTTGGAGAAATACTCAGAAACTACTAAATACAGAAACAGGGTATTTTTGACTTGCAATATTAACAAATATTTTAAGTGAAAAATTCCTAGCCCTGGGTCAACTTACTTTATAACTATTAATGTCACCCAAATGCAGGAAATTTAAGTATTTTCCACCTTCTTAAAAAGTAATTTTGGACTGTATCTTATGAGATTTTTTTAAAGCTCATATAACTTGGGCCAGTAAGATTAATCCTAAGATTATCTAATATATACCTTACACTTAAGATTATCTAATATGCACATGTGTATATATTTCTACCTCAGTATGATTTAAAAGATTAAAATAGACCTAATAATTACAGAGTGGTATGCAATATTATGCAGCCATCTTAAAACAAGCATGAAAACAAAAAAAACATTTATAATAAAAAATCAAAATTTTTAGAAATATACCCTGAACATGTATGACATTCAAAATTTGTAGGCATAGATTATGTAGACACACACAAAAAAAAAACAAAAAACCGGAGATGACATAGCAAAATAGGCAGTTGTTTGAAAGTCTTTAGAATTTAGACTTTTTTCTTTAAAAGCTTCCCAGAAATTTTATTACTTGTGCCCTATTTTTTATATTACACTTGTTTGTAGGAGCAGTCTTGCTATAAATTGACAATAATCTCTTACTGAGTAAGAAGAACCAAAGAAATGACGCTCCTAACAATCACGTGACCACACCATATAATCTACAATAAAAAGCTTTCTTTCCTCTACCTTATCAAAATAATCTGTTGAAAGACTAGAATTCAACTTGGCTTCCTACAAAAACAAAGGAGGCTTTGATTTTTAAACCTCTCATGACTCAAAATGAAAAGTCCCCAAATGACTTGATTATTTTATGACCACATTTAAGCTGTTTGAAGCCTCAGCTCTATCCCTGTCATAAGTGACTGAGTCATTTCAAACAGATTTTTCTATTTTTTCTCAAATTAAGCTGTGTTAATTACAACCAATTAAACTATTTCCTGTGGATGATCATATAAGTACCAATAAAAATAGCTTATGGCTTGATGATACAATGTTCAAACTATGTATTTGCTCGACTGGTATTAATGGCACTGAACTACATGGAGCCATTGCATTAAAATATTCTGAGAAATATTGTGTTTGCAATCAATTATTATCCCTAGTGCCTTAGAGTTTTATGTTATTAATATCAATATATTTTCATCAGTTGAATCAATGAAGACATGTTATAATGAATGTTTTCATTCTTAGTCCTGAAGATAATAGAAATCCTGACACACTAAAAAATGACCAGCATGTCCTTCTGTTCTAATCCAAATCTTGGTAGCTGCAGGGTTGATACCCAGGCAGCTCTTTCCCCTTCACTCACAGCCCTGGACTTGTGCTCGCTGCTGTTTTTCAGGCTCTCATGCTGGCTGCTGCAAAGCCATGCTCTTCCTGCTTGGCCCTGTCAGGAAGGGTCTGCAAAGGTGCTGTGCAACAGAACAGAAGGAGGACGTGCAGGGGGTTCTTCCTGTTCCATAGAAATGAAGAGGAAATCCTCTCCTGCCAGCAGCAGGGAGGTGGAGCTTTTCTTTCCTATCCCAGGAGAAAGGCTCAGAGTTGAACATAGTCATGCATCAGAAACCCGGCTTGGGCTGCCGAGATGGACAGATAGAAAACTGCTGTATAATGTAGTGAGTGTTAAGGTAGATATGGTAAAGGATGTTTAACGAGTCCACAGATACAGTGCCAAGCTTTGTCTTAGACATGTACACAAGGAAATAGAGAAATAAATATAGACATAAATAATGAACAGTTAGAAAAATCAGAGGAAGGAAAAGTTCCAGGGTAAGATGACACTATGAAAATCATTCATGCAGCAGTAGGTAAAACAAATTCTCTACCCAATGCATTATAGCTATGAGTTTGTGGGAGAGACAAATGATACATAAATATTTGACAAGTACTGTGATTACAAAAGAAGTCAGAGTAGGGAATACATCTGGAGATACCAGTCTGAGATAAACGTATCATGTAGGACAGCTTGGAGACCCTAACATTTGAAATAAGCACATTTGAAACAAGGAAAGGGGTAAGTTCTGTGAATTGGGTTGATAACTAATGGAAATGAAATGCAGGGAACTTCTACATTAAAAAAATTCAGTGTGACAATTATTCCAGGATCAGGGAACAGAAAGTACTGTTGTGAGACAGTAGCATACTCAATGTTTAAAAAAAAAAAAAAATAGCAACATGAAATAGAGGTTGGAAAGGTAGCCTGGATACAGATCATGCAGAATTCCATAGATGTTGGTAAAAGACAGTTGTGGTTGTTATATGAAAAAAAAATGTGGTGTATGGAACATACACATAAGTTACTTATTCATTCTTCTGAATAAAAGAAGATGGAGTAGAAAGGAATTGTAGGATCACTAAACAGAGGTGATAGTGGTTTGGATGACTATAGTCACACTGGAAATGACTTTCAGATTATTTTAAGGTGCAAGTGGCAAGATTTACTGATGAGTTGAAAGTGAAGTACTAAACGATGGCAATGGAATATAGCTCAGTGGATTAAGTGCCTGCCTGACAAGTGCAGGGTTCTTAGTTCAATCCCCAGTACTGAAATAAAAATAAAAACAAAGTTGAAGTCTTTTCACAGAGACCAAATTGGTCAAGCAATGGCCATGACTCATCCACATGGCTGACACTGACAAAGGATCTACAAATTGCAGTACAGGGTTTTAAGGTAAATCCTGAGGGGATTTGACTGGCCTTAGTACATACAAAAGTTGCATTTCTTATTATATAGGTCTTGCTTTATCTTGGTCTTAACCATCCAGCAGAAAAGTATAAAAAGGAAGTATAAAAAGTAAAGCCATATTAACATGCTGAGCTGTAAAGACTAAATTCAACAACTTCTGACATTGTCAGTCCTATGGATAATCCACTACTATTTTGAACTACTGGACTATATTGGATTATTTTGCTGATTTTATGTACCTACAATATTTAAATGGCAATGAAATACCCATCTCTTACAAACCTAAACAAAAAAGAGGTTATAAATGAAGGGCCATTTTATATCTGTATATACAAAATAGGATAGATATACAGCTACTTTCTCTTAGTTCAATGAGAAGAAAGATTTGTACTAATATTCTTTGGACAGGATATCATGTCTGCATCTTGTACTATGAATAGCTACTATGAAGACAACAACATTCAATGTATTAATTATTGTAACTATCCTGCAAACCTGTTTGGAAACTGTCTCATTGCTGTTTGTTTCTCGGTAAAATTAATTAAAAAATAAAGTATACAACAAAAAATAAATAAATGAGGGCTAGGATGATGACATCCTCAAGGATTTCGATCTGAGTAAGACAGATCATTTTACTGAAATAAGAACTAAAGGGGAAATAGGCCTGAGAACAGTGAGAGGAGAAATGGAATCACAAGTTCAGCTTTACCTAAGTGAGATTAGAACTGCTGGAATGACATCCAACCTGTGAATACTTTCTTTTTTTAATTTATTTTTTGTTTTATTGAAGTACAAATATCAATCAGACAGTTTTAAGACACCTCAACAAGATAGATTCGATAAATTAATACATTGCAAATTGTTTTCATAATGTTTTGGTATCGTACAAGGTGAATACATGATATTATACTTACAGACATTATTATAACAGATGTCTCTTATCAGTAAGAGTGTAGCTGTTTACTTATCTTATTTTTTATTCCTGAATTATATCAAAAATTCAATAATTATTTTCCTAGTGGACGACTATAGTACTAGAAGCCGACATAATATCCTGTCCAACCACCATCAGTGCAAATCTTGCCTCTCATAGGATTATGTAGAAGCACAGCATTATCTATCCCAACTGTACTGTCTATACACACACATCATAATTTTTTCTTCCTATACCCCTTTCTTTGTCTACACCTGTCAAAGGTGGGCACTCCATTGTCATTCAACTAACTTAGGTGCTTGAACTCGACACCACAATCCAACACAGTCC
>PVKA01006987.1:0-48822 GCA_004027165.1 Ctenomys sociabilis
TAGAAATACCACATCTTTTTCAACCATTCCTCATGTGATGGACATCTTGGTTGTTTCCAAGATTTTGCTATCACAAATTGTGCTGCTATAAACATAGGTACACATATATCACTATGATACAATGTTTTCAGTTCCTCTGGGAAAATTCCCAGTAGGGGGATAGCCGGCTTGAATGGGATTTCTAGTCCTACTCTTTTGAAAATGCATATTATTTTGTTGAGTGAAATTCTGTATCATTTGTAATTGTCTGTTTTAATACTATTTTGTACTTTCATTAAAAATAAAATTTAAAAAATATATTCTTATCATTTAAAAAATATCTGTAAATGCCGTAGTGCTGTCATTTTTAAGTTTCTAATGTGTATTAACATATGTCTTTTCTCTTTTCCCCCAACTTCTTCTGGTTGGTGTTTTATAAATTCTGTGGATCTCAAAGAACAGGCTTTTAAAAAAAAAAAAGATTTATTTATTTATTTGGCACAAGGTCTTACTATGCTGCTTGGTCTCACAGTGATACTCCTGTCTCAGCCTCCCCCAGGCTGGTACCATAGTTATGCACCACCAGACCTGGCTTCAGTGGTTGGAAGTGCAAGCTGGCATGGCATGTGGTACAGGGCCTTGTAGTTGCCAGCCAGGCACTTAGACCACTGAGCTATCTTCCCAGCTCTAAAGAACAAGTTTCTTATTTCAATAATTTTTTCTACTGTTTCTCTATTTTCTAATTGATTGATCTGTCTTTTTCTTTCTTCCTTTTATTTTGTCTCTATTCTCTTTCTAGTTTTTGTTCTCTCAGGTGGAAGTTCAAATAACTGACTTGAGAGCTTTTTTTCTTTTTTTTTTATGACAGGCATTTAGTGCTATAAATTCCCCATGAAATACTGCTTTGTTAGTATCCCACTAGTTCTGATATGCTGTTTTCATATTCATTTGAAGTAGTTCAAGATACTTTAATTCCTTACTTATTTATTCAATCCAAGAGTTGTTAAGCGTGTTGTAAAAAGTGGTCAAGTATTTGGGGGAGGGGTTAGAGTTATTTTTGTTATTTATCTCTGGTTCCATTTCAGTCATAAAACATACTTTGCAGTGGGTGTGAAGGCACATGCCTGTAATACCAGCACTAGGGAGGCTGAGCTAGAAGGATTGTTGTGAATTTGAGAGGAGCCTGGGCTGCAATGTGAGCTCAAAGCCAGCCTAAATTGCATAGTGAGACTCTATCTCAAAAAGACAAAACAAACAAACAAAGTATTTTGTATTACTGACCATGGCCTGAATCTTCTAAAGACAATCTTTCTTCCTTTTGGTTGTGAGTATTGGATATTCTGTCCGACTAATGAGAAAGTGACTAGTACAGCTCAGGAGGACTCCTTATGCTCAAGAGGCTGAGTTCAGAGGTGAATTTTCTCTCTCTTAAGTTCCTAAGATCTATCTCCAAGTTTGCACCTTCTTATTGGAGCTAGAATTGTTTTAGTAATTAATGCAGACATACAGGTGAATTCTGTCTGATGATAGAAATGTGCCAATCCCCAACTGCTGAGGTGAATCAGAGCCTTGCTACAGAGCTCTGCTGCAGACTGGAGCTCGATTACCAGATCTTGCTAATAACACCAAGAACAATGACTGGCGTCAGACACTTCCCTCCTTCCTGGCAGGTAGCAGACAATGGTTGATTGCACCTTCGGAGCGCCCAGACGCTAAGAGATCTTGTGGACTGGTAGGCTTCACTTACATGTTAATCAATTGACTTCACAAAATGGCCTCGAAGTCAAACCGGTTTGAAATGGCTAATTCCGTTCTTTTCTTTGAAATTTAGCTATTGAGTATTAAAATCATGACCTTATTGCTTGTAATGTGGCTCTAGTCCTTGTTCACTGGGTCTATGCCAGTCTGAGAGCCAATTTCCTCCATTCAACAAAAGTGTTCTGATCATCTGTAACTACAGTTACCCAAGTGAGACAGCCCTTTTTGTGCGTATTGCCGCAGTCGTTTGGCTGGCTCGTTAACGACCGTGCTGGCCGCATCCATGTGCTGGATAGCAGCCTCATTTGGATAGACACTTTCCAGGGGCTTGTTCCTTTTTACACACAAAGTCAATTTAACTTCTACAGTGATTTTCAGGAGTCCAAATTGTCTGTGATTGACAATTTCCCAATGCCACTTAGGCTGAATCTGAAAGGAGTGGAGTGCGGTGCTTGGTAAGCAAGTCGTTCCAAGTGTTACTCGCCCCCCACCGGAGATGCTAAATGGCAAGCAGCAAAGGCAGGAAGAGAACTGATAGGGATATTTTCTCAGCAGCTCTAACCTCTGATGCAATGGCGTGGCTTCTACATGCTACTGATTATCCTATGGATTACTAAGAAGTTAAAGCTTTTTGTTAGGAATATAGTTTCCAAAAATTAATCTGTAGTGTGCAGGATCAGATTTTTAATTTTTTTCTGAGAGAGGACGTAAAGGCTGCAAAGTGGGTTAGTCCTGTACCCACAACACAACCCAGAGAAGCTCCGTTCCATTCAAGGAGGCAGAGAACTCCGTCCGCCCCTCATGTCTCCTAAATGGAAGCTACGTAAGAGAAAGAAAAGTTGTCTTCCCTTAAGACTGCGCAGCATTTTCATGAGCTATTAGCCAGGTACGGCAAATCAATTTCCACTTATGTGCCAGCATTACTTGGTTGACATTAGATTTTGGGGATTTTATAATGAGAATAATGCAGAGGCCATACCCTTAATCAGTAGGAAAGAGCACATGGACTCACAGAATGGGAACGCCTCCTAAGGTCACTTCTTATTTTGGTATCCTATGTGGTTTTGCCTTTGCATTGCCTGACATTTCTTACTCTCACTGTAGAAAGCCACGTGAATGTGTTCCAGAAAATATCCCTCAGAGTTCATGTGCCGTATACCTGGTCTCCCAGCACAGCAGTATTGCAGTAGAGTCTTCCAGGCATGATTTGGTTTTGAGTGTCCTGTTACATAGATGGGTCAGTCCACTCATGGATTAATGGGTTATTGTACGAATGGCTTTGTTGTAAAAGTGAGCTCTCTTCTACCCATTCCATGATATTGGTTATAACAGGAGAAAGGAAACTAACTGCAATATGGGTTGAAACCACTTATTCTAGTTTTCTAGCAGGAAAGCACAATAAAAGGCAAGGCATCTACATAGTGAGACTTTTCCTTCAATTTTGTTTATTTTTTCTCTAAAATAGCACACTGGCCAAGAGAAACTTTTCATTTTGATAGAGAAACTTCTTGCCAAGCTACCACATTCTCTATAATCACAGGCTGAAGCAATAGTGACCAGGGTCAACTCTTAATTCAAAGGAGTGGAAAACAATAGAGGGCCGGGGAGATGGCTCAGTGGAGTAAGTGCTTCCCGGCAAGGGCCTGAGTTCAATCTCCGGTTCTGCCAAAAAACAAAACAAAACAAAACAAAACAAAAACAATAGAGAAGCTCAAGCATGAGGATGGCGTGAGGAGGGGGTGGGGCTACTGTCTTCTCTCGGGCTGCAGGACGGAGCAGTCACACTAGCTGGGATTCACCTTCCTGGTGGCTGGATGGCTATGCTTCCGGATGTCCCTCCACGTCTGTTACGAGTAAACCATACTCACGTATATCCAAATCCCTTCTCCAGGTAGCTCAGCCACCCACAGTTCATTCTAGGTGCTGCATGCAAGGGCTACGGAACCACAGTTGTGTGACACCGGCACCAACATCGGGCTCCAGAGCTCTCTACAAAGCACATCACCCCTGCTTCTGGCCTAGGATGATGCAGTGGGTTGGTAGGTTTCTCACCGTGGTGATAGCAGTTGACATGGAAGCTGTAGCTTCTGCTTCTACGCTTTGTGTCTCACCCAGGCATACCCAATGTCAAAAATATTGCCTTTCCAGCATCCATTTTCTCTGTTTCAGAATGTATGAAGGTTAGTTTTTGAAGAGCCACCCTTTTCCAAATTCTCTGATTATTCCTTTTTTTTTTTTTTTGGTTATTGTTTACCACTTTAAACAATTTATTTAACTGAAATGAACTTACATTTATTTCTGAATTGACTTCCATTTATTTTGATACATATTTTCTTCATGGTGATTTACAGAATCTTTGAGCCAATATAAATATTTTATAAACATTTGAATACTTGGGTATATACCTGCAGAATATCTCAGCAATATCTTTCATCAAGAAAAACTTGGAAGAGTAAGGACAAAACACAATTACCAGCCAGAGTGAAAATCTGCTGAAAATATTTCTGAGGTAAGAAGTTATCACATACCTGTTCAGCTAAGAAAACCACCCTTACAATACAGGATGATTTTATGTTTACGTAGGACCTAGAACACTTAAGCTGCCAATTTGTGGCAGAGCAATACCCCCAGTTTATGCCATGAATTCATAGGCAGGAGGTTTCAACAGTTCAGGTTCCTTCCCATTGGTCGTCACAAAGTGCGCTTCTCTGGGAGGGGCAGGCTGGCATTTCAGTTGAATCCAGGTACCTTTCTCTTTGGCTTCCTTCTTTATCTGATCATTTTCCTTGACACATTTCAGGAAGCCATCATGACTTTTTGAATGTTTAATATGTTCAATACACACATTAGTCCTCTTGGCAAGTATGTTGCCCTTAACTTACTCGTTTACAACAGTGCCAACAGCATGCTGGGTAACGTTGTAGACACTTCCTGTTTTGCCATGGTACCAATTGTGAGGCATTCTTATTTGCCATAGTACCCAGATGTCTATATTGTCATCCTTTTTGTAGATTCACATTCATATGGCTAAAGGAACAACCCCATGTTTTCTAAAAGGCCTGGAGAATATATACCTGGTTCCCTTCTTCTTGCCCTTTGTGTTAGTCATTTTGACAAATTACTGGAAGCTGGCGGTGCTGGCTATAAGGCCATAACTGATTATTTTTGATAATGTCTGCCTCCACCCAATGCTAGAGCATGTGATCTGAATTTGATAAAACCAAGTCACAGGAATTTATTTAGGTAGAGACATGAAACTCATTCTACATCCATGAATGTGAGCTGTGAGGTTCCCTACTTTTTAGGAAAGTGACAGGATTTGGCTGACCCCTGTAAAGATGATGAAATGTGAGCCTGAAGCTTCCGGGAGCTCTCTTTGCCACAATCATTGACACCTATGCTAGGAAATAAAGTCAGTTTTGAGGAAAAAACAGTCGAAAGATTGCTAGACACATGCAAGCTGGTACAATTGGAGTCTCTTTGGATCTAGCCTCAGCTGAACTTAACTATATCTTTAGACTTTTCAGTTTTATGACCACAGTTTGCCCTTTCTTTTTCTCAAGAAAGTTTGAGTCAGGTTTTTACCACTTGCATCTTAAAAGGTCTTGAGGAACGTACAGAAAAGTGTTGATGAATTTTCTTCCTTCACAGTTTTTGAAAGGAATTGGGAAGAACTATAGCTGTCTCAGGAAGTTCCAGCTTTGAACAACATGTACCCTTACGTGAGTACTGCTAAACATGAGCTCCTCAGCATGAGGCTATGGCCAGGAGGCCTGGCTGTCAGGAGTTGTGCTGGGTACTGTGGTGTGGGGATGGAGAAGCCGTCCACAGTCCTCTCCTCACTGAGCACAGTCTTATTAGGAAGGCAGACGTAATGTACTAATGCTTTCAGTGGAAGTGCTTACCTTCAGGGCCCCAACATATTGGTGAGTCACCATACATTATGAAGTGTACCACAAGGAATTTGTGACTCACGAAGCTCAAGTACCAATCCTGGTGGAGGATTTAAAAAAAAAAAAAAGAATGAATTAAAGTAGATTCAAAGTTATCTTGACAATAGTGTCATATTCATTGACTTAGTTCTCTAGGATGTTTTGTTGAGTGGGAGAGACAGAGTAGGGATACTAACTAGTACCCACACAACTCTGTTCTAAGAATTTTGCCTAAGGAAGTCATACATCACATATGTTCAAGCAATGATAATATTTGCTTGAAATAGGAAGAACAGTAGTGGGAGAATTATCAGTGCTTACTGTGTACTGATTCAACCCTAAGTACCACGCTGAACACAATGTGAGGATTGTTTCTTTTAATCCACATGAGACCTCACTATATAGTCATCCTCCTACTTTGTTGATTAAAACTATCAACACACCTAGGTCTTGCTCAAGTACTTCTGGAATTTAGAGAAGGGAGAAATCAGAATAGCTTTAGTTGTTGGCGAAGGCCCAAAGGAGGCCATAGTTTTATGCAGGATAAGTAGAATCTGTACAAGGATAGGAGATGAGGGGCATTGTGGGCTCTGGTAAGAGTGAGACAGACAAGTACAGGAGCTCTGTGCTCATTTATCTTTAGTGATAGAACTCGAATGCAACAAGACAAGCAGAACTGCTGAACACCCACTTAGCTTTCTAGCCCACCTCCCAAGCAGTTATTTTTTTACCATCATCACTGAGAAAAGAATACTTGATATCCACTATGCAAAGTGGAAGGACTTACTTTGGTTCCTGGTTTCAGTTCTTGTCTCAGCTCCACCCCGTGGCAGCACATTCAGCTCTGAACTCAAGTGTGACTGAATCCATCTATGAGGTTATGAATCCATGCACTCTAATCACCTTCCAAAAGTGGTTGGAACACTGCAGAACATCTATGACTTTGGGGTACGTTTTTGATCTAAACCTTAACAGCTCCCAAGAGGTAGTCTGAACTTTCTATGCCATTTTGAGAGGAGAAGCTACATTTCGGATGGGCAGAGCAAGCTCTTCCTTCTGTGGCTCCTGGCACCCAGGATTGCCATTGCAGTTACTATCTGGGCCCTACCCTGGCTACAGATGTGTGCTATGCTCTGCCTGCTGGCTCAAGCTCCAATCCATCCCTCTAGTTTCCCAGCATCCAGCGTCACCCCTCAGTTAGTTGTCAGGCAAGGCTTAGGATTAGCATTTTGAGAAAAAGACTCAACTTTTGTCATTGCTCTTGTGAAAGCCTTCAAAGTTAATAATGAACATTTGTGAAATGTTTGGTTTGTGCTTGGCACTGTGCAAGTAGTTTCATATACGACATTTTTGCATCTTCATGAGGAGGCTATAAAATAGGACCAGTGTTATCTGTATTTCATAGACACAGAGACGAGAGCCTAGAGAACTTAAGTCGATTATGGAATGTCTGAAACAAGGGCAGTGGTGTGACACCAGGCAGAGCAGGGCTTTTAGACATGGGTCTCTCCCAACTCTCACACAAAACTGCTGGCTTCAGGATAAAGTCCCACAGCATTGGCCTGTCAGGCCAGGTCCTCCTCTATCAGGACTTGGCTTAATTCTTCACCAGTTGCAGTGCTTCCTCATGCATTCCAACTGGTAGGCCCAGCACCAGGGTACTCTGCTCTCCCCATCTCTGTATCCTTATTTATGCTGTGTCCTCTGCCAGGAATCCCACCTCTACCTGCTTTAAAATCAGCCTTTCTACAGGATTTTCAATTCCCTCTCTCTCTTCATTGCCATATGAATCGGTCTCTACCACTGCCTACGGTGGGGCTACACAGAAGAAAAGTGTTTTAGCCTCTTTCACATTGTGTTTCCCTGTCTGCTCCCCTTTACTGTTATTTGTGAGGGGTTACTTTATCATACATATCACTAACAGGCAGAAACTGGGTTCCACATGTGTGATTAGATCAGAATCCTTCATATGGGAGCCACTGAAGAAATATTGGTGTGGTTATATGTGCTGGCATATACTTATAATCCTAGCATCCTGGGAGGCTGATACAGGAGGATTACAAGTTGAAGGCCAGCCTGGGAAATTTAGTGACTTAGAGAGACCCTTTCTCAAAACGGAAAACAAATAAACAAGCCAAAGGTGGGGGATGTAAGTAGTGTGAAGGCCCCTGAGTTCAGTCCTTGGTACTAGAAAATAAAAGTGTTATTGGAGTTGCCACAGTGATCCATCAAATACTTGAAATTGACACCATTGAAGTCACTGCCTTGATTTAAACACTGCTTCCAGAAAGTCTTTGGCTGAAGTGCAAATATAATAGCAAGGATGGCTAACTGATTGGCTGATAAATACCTTGGGTTATTCATCTAATGGAGTTAAATCACCATGTAGTTTGGAAAGAATGGACTTATTTTCCTAGGTAAGCAGTCCTGCATTTCTTGGTGGGGAAGGATGCAAGAAAACTGTCAACCTCTGACATCAGTGGTCCCCTGTGCTTGTGGGCTCCCAGCCCATTCTGTGTAGTAATCTAGAGGGTATTTACAGATGCTCTTTCTGATTCTAGAAGGTGGATATAATTCTCCCTGGTGTCTGACCACAGAGCTGGCTAGATCACAAGCAGACATTTTTGCTCAGAAAACTTACAATAAAGAAGAAAGTTTAAAAAGATATTATAATGAGTGGAAATGTGTCTGCCAGAATATGCATTTACCTACAATCTTAGAGTGGGACATTACTGGCCTTCTAAATTTTCCAGATATCACTTAGGTCATGTTAAATTAGGATGGACCCTACACCCAAGGCTGGTTCTCATAAGAAAAGGAGGGAGTGCAGGGACACATAGAGTGGAGCATTCCTTGAAGACAGAAATTGGTGGGGTTTATCTGCAAGCTAAGGATCACCACAGCCACCAGAAGCTAAGAGACAAGAGCAGAGGAGATTCTCAGAGTCTCCCAAAGGAGCCAATCCTGGTGACACTGACTCTAGTCATGTTGCCTCAGATCTGTGAGAGTAAATTTCACTATTTTAAGCCACCGAGCATGCTACGGTAGCCTTAGGAAACCAATATAGGAGCCAACATGCACAGTAGGCCTAGCACGCAAGAGGTACTTTGCTTCTTCTGCTACATAATCCTCAAGAAGAATTACTGATCATTCATTATAGGCAGGCAAGTCTGAGAAGCAGAGTGGATAAGCACTTATCCACAGTCAGAGATCTGAGAACTGGCAAAGCTCACAGCCAGTGCTGTGTTAACGTATTGGGGTGTTGTGTTACTTTTCTTTTGATTTTCTTTCCCTAAGGAAAGAAATGTTTGACAGTGAGTGTCAAACATTGCTCCAAAGAGTGTAGGGTTAGCATCTTTATCAATTGAGTTCACAGATGTAACCTCAAGTGCACAAGGGAGTTTTGGGCATAAAATAATTGCTTAATAAATAGTTGATGAATGCCTCTACTCCAAAATCCCGTCGGATAAATAGAATTATCACTTTATTTTACAAAAGAGGAAAACAAGGCACAAAGAGGGTCAGTAACTTGCCCAGAGTCCTGAACTACCATGAATGGAATGTGTGATTCATTCTTTACCCACATATCAAATGGCACTGATACTTGCAAATCCAGTTCCTTAGGGTCAGCTGGTCCTCAATCTTTCTCCATGGTTATCATTTTCTCCACCATCAGAATTATCACTATCATTTGTTGGAAACTGCTTAGTGACAGCACTGAGTTATGAATTTTGCAAATGGTATTGCTTTAATTGAAGTAGCCTTGGGGATTACAGGTTATGTGTCTAGACAAAGCCAGAATTTATGACAAGCAGAGACCCTAATATATTTGTAAGTCTTTAACATTCTTCTTTAACATATTGGTAAAGGAGCTTAGAGAAATAAAGTCCTCTTCCACTGTTTAAGCGGTAAGCAGCAGGCTCAGTATTCAAGGACACATCTTTCTATCCCAAACCATGGGTCAAAGCTGCTAAATAGACAGCCTTTCCTTGCAGCAGTCCTACCAATGTGAACAATGTCGAAAGAATAGAGACTGAGTGCAGATCACTGTGCACCAAATAGAAGAAGGTCAGGAATCAATGGTGAAAATGCTAAGTGCTGCTTCTCCCCAGGAGACTCGATCTGGTGTGCCACCCTGCTAGCGCCTATCTTGTTTACTCACACTGCTGGCTTAGCATCATGGTGGAGGTTTGCTTTTGCAATTGCAAGATGCATTCCCTTCCTAAGGATCCTTATAAACGAAGTTCTGGGATGACATTATATGAAACAAGCATTCTGGTCCCCAAAATGGGGACCATATGGGGGCTGGTACAGAGAAGAGGGTGGTTTCAAGGAAAAATATTGGAATTTACCCCACAGAGGTGGGTGTCCATACTGCTTGGCGGAAAGCCTGGCTTTGCCTGGAGCAGCCTACATTCCATTGGTCTCTCTGTCTGAGATCATTTGGACGTGATAAGAAGAGCTGTAAGGAAACACAGGGAACACTTGGCCAGTCTTTCTAGTTCACTAGTGGAGAAAATGACACCCAGCCTCCCTCCCCCGAGAAGTCACTCTCCAAATTGGCCCAGATCCCAATACCTCCCCAAATGCCCTGTAGTTTTGTCACACTGCCCATTCTTTCTGGATGCCCTTGGATTGACACAAAGTAGAAAAAATGTTTCTGCTATGCGAAGGAAAGGAAAGTAGAATCATCCAGGGCTCCACTCAGAACTGGCCAGTTACAATCAAGTCAAAGCAACTTATTGACTTTTGTCTCTAGAGTCTATGAATAGGAAAGAATGAAAGGAGCAGGAAGAAGCTGAAGCGGACCTTGATGCAGTATACAGACCCAGGCAACAAAGGTGGAGTTGAGTAGAGCAGAGGCCTGAAGATTTATCATCTTCGTAAAAGGCACCCAACTTGGCAGCCCAAGCAGAGTAGTTCAAGGAGCGCAGGACCTGAGTGGACTAGGGTTTTAGCACTAGGCTGCCTCTCTGCTGGAAGTCCTGCTCCAGCCCATAACTAGGGCCAACTTGTGTGGTCAGTTTAGGGCCTAGTGTAGGAGGAGGGGCCCCTCATCTGTCTGTCATCAAGCCTCTTGGATGTTGTCACCCAGAACCTCCTCTATGCATTGTTATGTCTAGAGTGCAATAATGGATGCTCAATCAATATTTATTGAGTGAATGGGTCCTCTGGGGAGGGTGATATATTTACATATTATCTGCTGTTAATAGCTTTGTGCAAATGAGTTTAAAATTAAAATGCACATCTTATTAGTTTAACAATGCAAGGATGCCATTTAGTTCGCTGGCCCGGTAATCTCGAGAAGCGTGCATCTGTGATCTTGGGTACATCATTTAACCTTTATGTGCTTCAGCCTCCCAATCTAGGAAATGGAGTTCATTTTAGTTCCTGCCTCATGAGGTTGTGATAGAATTAAGTGGCATAATACATGTAAAGCTGTTGGGGTCTTCCTGAGACAGACTAGAAACACCTGACTTCTGTGTTTTTTCTAGTGCTATCCAAAGGGCAGTGTGGCTGGGCTATCAACTGTCACACCGCTCCCTCCTCTCTTTACCTCCGCAATGGACTGGGACAACTTGCATCTGTGTCCTCTATGGTTATTTCCTAGTCATTCTTCTCCAGTTACATGTGACGCTTGACTGCCCGTGCTGTGCCCCTCCAGCTGTGAGCTAGCTACTGCTACTGATGCTTTTTGAAGTAGGGGTACCAGAGCATGGCTAAGGTGAGGGTGGGAGGGATCTGGGCCCATTGTCAACCCCCCAACTCCCACAGCTAACCTTCCAGAAGATTCCATAGTTAAGCCCTGCCCCCTCACTGGCTCACTGCTGTGGTAGCAGTTGCTGTCCTGGAGCTCTGAACTCACTTGGACCAATCACAAGCCTACAGCTGCTCTCTAAGCAGCACTCTGCACGCATTTCCAGGTTAGCCTAGGGGTGTTAACACAGTGCAGTGACACCCCTGGGCCTCAGTGCTGGTCATGTTAAAATATTCACATTTTAACATGACCAGCACTGGTCAGGTGGTTCGGTAAACCTGTTGTGACTTACTTCTCAGGGGAGGTGGGCAGAGAAAGTCTTGTAAAGTCTTGTACAGTCTCTAATTCTGTGTTGTTTATGTTCATAGAGAAAGTCTTGTAAAGTCTTTCTTATTTGGGGCCAGAGGAGCCCTGTCAAAAGAGCAATAAATACTTGGAGCTGTTAGCCCTGACGAGCTGGCACAAGGTGGCATCAGACTGCGATGGCAGCATGGCCCTGACACAGCCAGCTGTGTGGATTGGACATCCAGGATTATCCAGTGTCATCTGCTACTATCAAGACCGCTAGCAGAGATGCGCTTTGCCAAGCCATGATTCCTATGTGAATCGAGCAGAAGAACCCTCAGGTGATGGGCAACATGCACACAGAGACTGTCACATCAGAGCCTGAGAGGGGAGAATCCAGAGCAAGGAGGGTAGACAGGTAGGGAGAACAGGAGGGCACAGTTCTGCTTTCCCGTGTGACTTAGCTGGTCCTCCCCTATTTCCTTGAACAAGATTCGTAATATGTGTGGGTCAGTAGCTTTCCTCATTAGTCCAAGGATGCGTCAGCATCGTCCATCATCAAATAACCAACTTTGCAGGAGGCTCCTCTGAGCATACGCCAGGTGAAGATTCCTAAATTAATGGACAGTAACACAGTTTATCTTAGCTCTTCCTAACAGTTATTGAGTCTAGAAATTTTGCTACCATATGAATGCCATTACAGCTTCCCTTCTAGTTTGTATTAGTTTCACAAAATCAAATGCTTCGCTCCAAATATTTCTAGGTTAAAGCTTTCATAAAGGGTGGTGGAATTGTATGGGTGCAGTAGGGAGAGAGAGAGACTGAGAGGGAGAGAAAGGGGAGGTTTATTGTTGATTGTTTCACTAAAACAACATTTGTAACCACGCTTTAAATACTTCTCATCTCTTTGACTGCCTCATGTTTGCCAATTTTGCAGCTGATTTCCATAAAAATGCTGAAATTGTACAGTATTTCTGAAAGAAAGACTCTCCTGCTGGAGAGGTTTTGTACTTGTGCATTTGTTTGCATCTGGCAGGATTAGCTTTTAATCAGCTTTTCCTAATCCAGCCAATTGGTTTAAAATCTACATATTTCATTCATTCAACAAATAATTCTTGAACTCTTACTATGTATCCGACAGTCTTCCAAGGACTGGGACAGACAGGGAAAAGCCTTGCCACTTAGGATGAGTGCTGGGCAATTCCCACCAGCTGTCGAAGCAAGCCAAGTAAACTGTGTGAGGGGGAGAGGACCCTGCTAGACTGGTGTTCACTCCTGGCTCCTCAGTGGTGAGAAGAAGTGTCCGTGAAGACCTGAGGCAGGTTCTCCTAGAAGAGGAGCAGCATGTGTAGAGTTTGGAGGCGAAGGGGGGTCTTGCTCTGCCACATTGCCAGAGGAATGGCGGCCCTGCAATCAGGAGAGACCAGCTTGCTGGACCCTGCAGAAAGGCCAATTAGGAAACGTTTTAAGGGAAATGAAGTTTTGTTGTTTTTTAAACACACATCCTAATTGGAGGCAGGCTAAGACATATCTGTGCCGAGAAACCCTTCGGGAACATACTCTGATGAACGCAGAACAATTTGTAATTATCATAACAAGATTGTCTGTAAATAAATGCTGCTAAAATGTCCAATTTTATTTCCTAAAAAACAATTTGTCCTCTTAGTCAGTTTAAATATATTAATATTAAGACCTTCCATTTGCATTCTAAATCATCTCTTTTCCTCATTCCCTCAAATAAATTCCAAACAGCTTCATACATTTTGAAAAGGTCAACACCAGAAATTCTTCTGAATTATCACTTTCTTAATTAATAGAATTTAGATTTGTGAGGCGCTACTAGAATGACAATAGTTGATAATTATTCTGTCTGCTTATTTATGATGTGAGTACTTTCTTTACCTCATTTTGCAAAAGAAAATGAGACTAAAAATAGTCATTTAAGTTGGGCAAATTTACAGGACAAGGAAATAGGAGTCAAAATTAAAACTCAGTCCCTGGGGCCAGTGACTACCAATATAGTACAAACCCTATTACAATGTAAGGGCCCTGGTTTCTCGTCTATAGACACCATTAATTAGAGTTATGATCCCGTGCTTAATGTCTCTAGAGTGTGATTTTTATTTTTGGCAAAAATGCTGCTCATTATCCATTCCTCAGTTGATGGGCATTAGGGTTGCTTCTAAGATTTAGCTATGACAAACTGAGCTGCTACAAACATGGATTTGCACATATTGCTGTGATATGATGCTTTCAGTTCTTCTGAAAAAATACTCAGGAGGATAATATAGCTTAAATAGGATTGCCAATCCTAGCTTTTGAAGGAATCTCCATACTGATTTCCATAGTGGTTGTACCAGCCTGCATTCCCACCAACAGTGGAGAAAGGCTCCTTTTTTCCCCCTGCAAATCTCTGATAATATGAACAACTAATCTGAAGACAACACTATGCAATGCAACAAATTCTGTGAAAACTCATGTTATTTTGTTTGGGGAAATTCTTTATCATTTGTAATTTTTCTGTTTTAATCATATTGTGTAGTCTTCAAAAAAAAAAAAAGAAAAATGCTGCTCATGATACATGCCTAGTTATGTCTCCTAAGTGGTTTTAAGTGGTGCTATGGTAGAAATAAGATGCAGAAGCTAGCTAGCTTCATGGATTATCATTACATGAAAGGAATAGATGTTGTTCAAATGATCCCACAAATAAGTGTAAAATGCCAAGGAAAGCAGGTGTGCACAGGTGGCTCTGGCCTAGCTCCAAACTCCAGGGAAGACAAGCCGAGGAAGTGATCTTTGACCTAAGCCAGCTTGGTGATGGGACGGGGACGTTCAAGCAGCAAGGACAGTGTGGGCAGAGGCCTTGTGGAGGAGAGGCAATGAATCTTGAAATAAAATCCGGAGTATCTGGGGACACAGGGTGTTAGGAGATGTGCCAGGAGAGAAAGCTGGAAAACGAGACACAGGTCACCCATGCAGGGGCTTGGAGGCTGCCCTGCGGTCCTGAGGGACCTAATGGTTTTCAGATTTTATGGTTTCTTTTTTGTTGACTATTACCTTTGTTTCTCCTCTTGCAGGAACAGATTTCCCTTACCATGTTGTCCTCTTTTCTTTCAAAAGAATGGAAAGGATTTACTTAAGAGGCACCGTATCTAAGGGTTAGAATATTGCTTTTGGCCAATCTTCATTGGTATCAGTTAACAGCAAGTACAAGCGAGGCTCTGACCTGGTGTTTGGGTCCCCTGGAACCTGCAGTAGGCCAGTGAAACAGCATATTCCTTTCTAAGACCTGAAAACCCCTGACAGCCCTTCTTTGGCAGAAGAGCCTGAGCTGCCAGGAAGGCCTAGTGGCCAAGGCCTTGAATATTGGACAGGAAATTAGTTTTAGCAGAAACAGAACTGATGTCAGACCCTCACACTCCTTGTCTTGGGTGCTAATCTGGCTGGCAAAAGCAGGGAGATGGAGGCAAAAGGTCACATGGGCACTTTGCACACTCCTACCCTTTCTGATAGTGGGGTGAAAGGTTTGGGATGCTGGGTTTCTGCATTAGTCAGACTCATTCCACTTTGTGAGAGAAGACTGTTTTTGGTGTCTCCAAGGAAATAAAGACGATAGAGAGAGGGAAGCTCATGTTTTATTAGAGTGGATGGGCAGAGAGATCCCAGTAGTAATTAATCCCAGGATATTTACAGTTTTTCTTCTTTGTCAACCCAGAGTCAGAATTTGTTCTTTTCTTTCTTCTTTTTTTTTTTTTTTGTATTTTTAGGGAAGGGTCTAAAGGGTGTTCAGGGTCTTACTACTAGATCAGACTTGTAGTGATCCGCCGGTTTATAGCTTCCCAAGAGATAGGATTATAGGCAAGCAACACCATGCCCAGTCTCAGTTGCTGTCTCAGGTGGCCCCAAGGGCATGGCCAGAATGGCAGGCTAGGGGTTGAAGCCCTGGCCCCTGTGCCTGCTTGCAGGCACTTTAATCTGCTGAGCTATTTGGCCAGCACCAGAGTTTGCTCATCTTAACCATAAAGGAAGAGTGGAAGCTGGACCATGTTGTTCTCATGGAATTGGGGAGAATAATATTGATTAGTTATCCCATGATGCATGAAAAATAGCAGTGCCCTAAATATTAAAGCTCTAGCACCCTAATTATGAGCAAAAGGTTTCTGGTGTGCAGAACTCTTTCAGGAAAAATTAGAAAACCTCACCACTGAAGCTTCAGTTAGCCAAGACCCTACTTTTAATGAGGAGAAAGATACAAAGAATGTAACCCTTCCCCCAAACAATGCAGAAATAACTAAATCGTTAAGGAACCTGGGCAGTTTGAGCACTTTTGTGAATAAGGGTCACCTGGGGAATCCTTTTGTTCCAGCCCTGGGATTATTCAATATCTTTCCAGAGCATCCAAATTCACCTTCTTTCCTAGTAAGGACTGGAGAATGGTTAAAAGTCGGTCATTCTGGGATTACTTGAGCTGCAGTAAAGCTTTGGGAACACTATTATCATCTTTAATTCCTTTCATGCTCTGACCCAGAAACAGGGAATTCAAGCTTGGGTTCTGCTTCTATGAATCATGAACCTTTGGTAAATTATTTCACTCCACCTCTGAACCTCAGTTTAGTTATCAGTGAAATTAAAGGACAGGGCCCTGTGCAGCCTGAAATTTCCATGTGCTGAAGAGTCTGCTCTTTCACCACGTCTAGAAAGTTGAGCAGAGTGCATATTCACGCTGGGATCGCCACCCCTTCTATTCTTTGAGTGGATTTAGAGTGCATAGGCTGTATTTGTGAAGTGGTGGTGGTAGAGGAAATTTACATATTTTTATTTATTTATTTATTTATTTATTTATTTATTTTTTGTGCATGGTCTCACAACACAGCCCAGACTTGAAGTGATCCTCTTGATTTCTACCTCCTTAGTGCTGGGATTACAGGCACACACCACCACATCTGGACTCCATCATTGAATCAGTTCACCCAAGAGTGGGGCCGGTACATATTTATTTTTAAAGATTAAAAAATTTAACTGTTAATTTGACTTATTAATTTATGAAATTTGACTTAATAAATGAATTAACTTAGCAATTCATTTTTGTTTATTTATAATGTAGAAACAGGACAATGAGGTGTTTCCAGATTCCTACTGTGCTCAGCACAGCTTGTGTTCTTGGACACTGGTACTCCTCAAAGTCATCCCCTGTTCTCATTTCACTTTCAGATGCTGTACTGGTAAAATATGAAAAGGTCAGGGTCAACCAATAGATTGTTCCAGTTAAGGAAAGGTTGTGCTTTCTGAAACTCTATCTATCTCATCCTTAAACTTCTGAGTTCTAGAAAATTCCAAACCTAGTGGTTGAGGCAAGAAGAAAAAAAAGTCTTGGGCAAGACTCAAAAGAGAGTTAGACTGCACTTCCGATGGCCTTCTAGTCAGCCCTGCTCCATGTGACTGCACAGGGTCACAGCTATTCCTTACTCATGAGAAAACTGTCAAAGTTTAAGAAAACAAGGCTGACTGAAGATATGCTATAATGCGTTAGACCACCAGACAAAGCCAATACTGACAAACAATAAATAAGTAAAAAAATTAAATAAGGCTACAGACAAAGTTTGTCAAAACCTGCAAAGTAGGAGAAAATATCATTTTCTCTTGGGACTCCATTCCATTATGAATCAAAAACTAGAGTTCACCAACCAATACTTTACACTTATTGAACCAGATCAGAATCTCTATGTCTAAATATCCTGCTGGCTGAACCAGAACAAGGCCAATATTTCATTTGGTCCAAGTCCACATTCTGTTTTTTCTGCATGCAGAATTGCCTAAGGGACTTGGTAGCCAGCACTTTTCACAGAGCCTTTATAAGTTGTGTGTGTGCGTGTGTGTGCGCATGTGTTGTGGTGGTGACAGTTTAGTGTTTCTTTTTATATTTTTTAAATATATTTTTTATTTGATACAAGGTCTCATTACACAGTTCAGACTCATAGTGATCCTTCTGTCTCAGCCTCCCCAGTGCTGGGATTTGGGGCTCACATGGTACATGGAGTTTTGGGGCTGGCATGACATGCAGTACTGGGGATTGAACTCGGGTCCTTCAGCTTGCCAGGCAGGTGTTTAGACCGCTAAGGTGTCTCCTCAGTCCCTAGTGTTTCTTTTTTAATGGACTATCTCTTTCTAAAGTAGTAGTTCAAGTTTCTCACAGCTTTGATATATAGTAAAATACAATTTTGTGGATTTTTCTTCTCCTTTTTCTTTTTTTTTTTTTTCTGTCATTTTTTTTTTTTAATTGGAAAGACCAACACAGCTACAAAGACTTTCACATACAATAACATAACATAGTTCCTGTCTAACCAGTTCCCAGATAAAAGAAAAACAAAATGAGTTGGGGGCAGTTTGTCGTTTTTTTTGAAACAGGATACATTTTTCCCATGTTCACATCTGAAAATACTCAGCTGTAATTTGATCTACCTTTATTAGATTACCCAGTTATGTCCAGAAAATTGTGGAAACCATCTTAAATTAGTAAGGTCAGAGGAGAAGTGGGCTGGATGTGAGAATTCGTGCTGTTCCTGCCTGACACCCACCAAGCAGGGACAAGAGGTGAGCAGGCATAGTGACTCACTAGGGACATCAGAGCCCTGGCTGTCTGGAGTTCCAGCAGGAAGCCCACCTTCTCCGTCTTCCACGAGGACTTCAGAGTGACCCCAACTCTCAGATTTCATGATGGAGAATTGGAGAACAAGCCAAAACATCTAGGTTGTCAATAGTTATCCTTTTCTGATTAAAAAAATTCTTTAAGTTTGTAAAGTCCTATATACCATCACCAGATAAATTACATTCAATTAAGTTCCCATTTCAGATGGGCAGTGAATAATTTTTTATGCCCTGAATATTACGTGGGATGTACTTATACTAAGAAATTTGTTGTTAGCCGGGCATGGTGACGCAGGCCTGTAATCCCAGCACTTGGGAGGCTGAGGCAGGAGTATTGTTGTGAGTTCTAGATCAGCCTGAGCTACAAAGTGAGCTTAAGGCCAGCCTGAACTGCATAGTGAGACCCTGTCTCAAAAAGATTAAAAAAAAAAAAAAAAGAAAAAGAAATTTGTTGTTTATCCAATATGCAAATTTAACTGAACAGTCTATATTTATATTTGCTACATCTGGCAACCAATTTCAAGTCATCAAAAAAGGCCACAAAACCATTTATAATAGCTAAAATAAAGTGAAATAATAATCTATGTAGATGTTAATATTAGGCCATAAATGCAGGTGTGCAAAACATATCACCTTTATGTTTTGAAAGAGCAGTGTAATCTGTCTCAGAGGGTTGAATTTGCAGGAAGTTCAACCTGATCTATAGGATCTTGTACTTTTCCAGGGCTCTGTCCCAACCTAGGATGTGTAGGAAATCTCCAGAGAGGTGGAACAGAGCCCGCGACTTCAGTCTGTCATGATGACCACCACGTGCTCATGCTTGGGAGGCTCAGTCATCACCTTAGCTATAGGAGCTTGACTAAGTTTCCTGTAGTTCTGGAGGGTTTATTTATATATTTATCCATTTAGCTCTACCCTTAGCTGTTATGTGTTGGCCGATAACCTGCCATTCCTAGTGCTAATCTCAAATTCTGTAAACTCTTTCTTTTCTCTCTGGTTAACTTCCAAGCCATTCTACCATTTTGGGCTGACCCAAAAGGTAGGTTTTCTTTAGTACTTTTGGATATTTAAAAAAAAAACAAAACAGAACAAGTTGTTGTTCATCTAATGTCTACTCTCTCCCACCTCTCCTTACAAAATAATCACTCAGGAAGAAATGTCTGAGTCTGAGCACTTCTTGAAATGGAAGAACAAAAAAAAAGGCATGGAGATGGCAACAGGCAGATTGTTGTTAAGTATTTTCCTTCTCTCTCCACACTTCAAGTCCATAGGGAAATCTCCATCCATTAATTTTGGATTTTGCCATGAGATAGTAATGGCTGCAACCATAGTAATCATGAAGACTGGGGCTTGACATACCCTTATGTAGTTGGGGGTGCTTCTGGTATGTCTGCCTTTCCCACTGCCACGTGTCCAAGCGGAGAAGAACTGGGCCAACTCACAGCTTGGAGCGAAACGCAACTAGGCCTGGACTATGTCAGTTGAATCCCAGTTGATTCTCAGACACATGACAAGGAATAATTGTTAATAAATAAATATGCTACTGAGATTTGAGATCATTTGTTATGCAAAATAACTAACATAAAGATGCAAATTAAAATTCATAGTTTAATAGATTAGCAAATTGTTTTGGCATGCTTAATGCTCACCTTCTATATTAAAACTTTTATTGTATTTAAAAGAAACAAGGCATGAAGATATCTCCCTCTTTTCTTCCCCTCCCCTCTCCTCCCCTCCCCTCTCCTCCCCTCCCTTCTCTTTCACTCTTAACTGATCTTCTCTCTTCTTTTTAATTTCTTTCTTTTCTCATTTTCACAATAGCTTCCATCATTCTCCAAGCTGTTTATTCTTTGCAATAGTTAATATTCATTCAATGTCTTCAAGTTTCCAAAGTGTCCTTATATTTATTATCACATTAGATTTGTTTTAAAATTCAGTGAGGTGACATTGACATAAATATCTCTGTTTGGGTAGGAGATTAAATCTGAATGAGATCAAGGTTCCCTAAGGGAATAAGGCAATTCTGAGTTCCAGATCAGAGTTGGAAATCCAGCCAGGCCTTCTTGCTCCTCCTGCCATGTCACTGCAAGGCACAGGGGTGAGCACAGTGTGGTTCTCAGCAAGCTCCTTGGGACAAGGAATTCAAGCCTTTGGACCAGAGTCAGCGCTGTAAAGCCGAAGTTCCCAGACAGCCTGTCCCTTAAGGTTTTCTCATAGCCCCATCACATTCTAGTTCCCCGAGGCTAATGCGGATGTGTACGTTGGAGGGTGGAGTAATGGTGGGTAGGAAGATGGAGGAAGGGAAGATTAGATGCTTTTTGAATACATTTTGAAAATTCTAGTCTAGGCAAATTAAAGGTCTTCACTGTAATACTCCTATTTGCATCTGAGAAGCTTAAGTGTAAGACTTTCTAGGTGAGGAATAAAGTATACTGCATTTCTTATATTTATTGATCATGGTACTGTTTGTATCAGAGATCGTCTAGCTGATGAGGGCTCCACAGAACTCATTTTGGAAACATTAGTGTATCACTCTTAGCTGTTCTGGTTCTGTAGTCCGCATCCTCCTTTTGTGTTTTCTGGAGCCTTGTGTGCAGCAGGTCCTTTGAGCTTTTGTAAAACGCTCAATTCTAATTGTAAGAAATTTTCAACACAAGGGGATGATAACTTGGTGTATTAATTAAGGTTCTTCTAGTTGTAAAGTAGAAGAAGCAACTCTGGATAACTTATTGAAATGTATTAACAAAACGCAGTGAATCATAACAAGTTGCTTAAAAATTAGGGTTTGAAAAGAACAGGAACTGGGGAAGTTGGGTGGGTTCAGACCTGGCAGTCCCTAGGAATGCTGCTCTCTTTACGTCTTAGGCTCTGCAGAGCGAGAATAGCAGGCGCCACTGGGACAAGCACCGTGAGCTGGGCCGCCGTCCTTACTTGTGTGGTCTGCACCTGGCAGTTAGGACAGTCACACCTTGCTGGAGCGTGGTTTGAAGTTGATGAAGAATATAAAGTTACCCTTGAATGTCCATCACGTTTCCCCGAGAGGTTGGAAGACGTTGTAAGTTTTTCCTTTGATCACCATAAAAGAGGTTTGTTCACTTGAATTTCTAACACTCTTACATTTGGCCTGCACTGGCCCATTTGTAGTTGGAGTCTTTGCTGACACCCACCAGCAGCTTCCTGGGGCAAGGAGAACGGCGGATGGTTCCTCTGCACTCCCTAATCCTCTCTGTTACCTCCTATTTTGTCAAATGCATGAAGTTGAATTCATAGAGCTCAGTGTGCATATGATACAACTCCTCTGTGTACAGAGATTTCATAATACTCTAAGCCTAAAATGTCTGAGAGGAGGCTCATGTTCTTCTGTACTAAAAACCGGATGCCATCATCAGGATGATGTTCTGAAAGGAAACGTTTTCTTGAAGCGATTTCTGTGCATTGATTCAAAGGTAACCCAAACTTTTATTTTTTTAAGTAAACAAGTCAAAACTGAGATTTTTCTTTTATCTTCTGAAATTTTAAATTCAAAAACAAATGAGGCATTTAAAGACAAGGTGGTCCCCCGTGGGAGCCCTGGCTACTACTGTGTTGCCCTATGCGGCTTTATTTGAATATATTTTGATTTTATTGCTTTGTTCTCTTTCCTCACTATGATTTACAGAACAGTGTGGGAAAATGGTTACCACAGAATAAAAGTTAAAATTAAAACCACTCTTTCCACTATAGCACCATCCCCTCCAACCCCCTCATCCCTGGGGGCCTGTTGGACTGAGTTTAGTGGTACAAAGGCCATGAGTTCTAGAAGAGTATTTCTAGTCTCTCTAAAATAAATTGATCTTAGGGCTGGCCAGATAGCACAGTGGACTAAATCGTTTGCTTAGGCTCAGGAACTGGAGTTCAATCTCCAGCATGCCTCGCCGACCCAGCCCCAGGGCATGCTGAGGTGGTGACTGAGGCTGGGTGTGGTGGTGCGTGCTTATACTCCCAGTGCTTGGGAGGCTGAACAAAGGAGGATCACTATGAGTCCAATCTGTGTAGTGAGACCCTCTAGAGTCTGTACTATATACATACAAACAATCATAAAATGAATTGATCCTAACTGCAGGACAAGATAAATGATATTAGACCATGGTAGCACACCATGGTAACCAGAAGGTGATTAGGTAGCTAAGAGGAAGACTTATCTTTAAGTCCCGCTCCTGGTTAAACATTCCTTCCCAAAGGTCCCTTCACCTAACAGCACATTTAGCCATGGATTCATCAGTGTTCTACAGACACGTGCCATGTCTTCATGATGTGATCACCTTGCAAAAGCTCTATGATCACATGCAGCTTTGGGTGAAGGCACTGAGACATAAAGCCTGAGGACTATGTCAGGGCTCATGATTCTGTCCTACCTTTACGTACATGTTAGAAATTGTCTATAATAAGGACGCCTCTCATTGCTAATCTTCACGTTCTGTTACTTCAGCCTCCAAAGTTTGTCTTGAACTTCTCGTTGGCCCTATTGCCACTAGCCTCGTCCTGGCACAATTAGCATCTCTTACCCACATGGCTTTGGAGGCTTCCTCACTGCCCTCTCTGCTTCCAGCAGGCAGATCTGCTCCTGATCTTTCCTTTCTATAGGAGATAGAGTAATGTTTTCACAATGTTAATCTAATGCTCTCATGAGAAAATAGTGAAATGCAGAAGAGTATACATAACATGTCTGTGAAAAGGAAACCACATGACCTGCGCATCTATGTACTTGGTATTTATCTTCACAAACGGGAGCTCAAAAAGACCAATAAAAATAAACATGGATAGAATATAAGGGGAGAAGAGCAGCATAAAAGGTTCAAGTTGGTATCAAAAAACTTTGAAAGAAGGATTAGGCTGTCTCGCTGGACAGTTAAAACAATTTTATTCCCTAGAACAAATCTCATTTGGTTATGTCTAATGTTTTATGTGATGCTGGGCTCAGTTTGCTGATACTTTGGTGGACATTTTTGTGTCTACATATGAGGGACATTTCTTTTGTGTGATGTGTTTGATTTTGCTATCGGAGTAATACTGGTCTCATAGAATGAGTTGGAAAGTATTCCTTCTTCCTATATTTTCTGGAAAAATCTGTAGAGGTTGCTTTTATTTCCTTGAATGTATGATAGAATTAGTAGACCTGAATATTTTTAACTGGAAAGGTTTAAAATTACCTATTCAATCTCCTTATTTGCTGTTTCTTTTTGTGTTCAGTTTTTGTCATTTGTGTATTTGCAGAAATTTTTTTAGCTCATCCTCATAGTGTGTTTATGTAAAGTTGTTCATACAGACACGTGCCATGTCTTCATGATGTGATCACCTTGCAAAAGCTCTTTTCAGTTTAGTAGCATTACCCCTTTCATTTTTGATTTGAAGATATGAATCTACTCTTTTTGTAGTTAATCTAGTTAAAAACTTGCCTATTTTTCTTATGTTTCCAAATAGTCCACTTATGATGTTACTAATTTTTTAGTTTGAAATTTTTATATTACATTTATTTCCACTCTAATTTCTGTTATCTCCTGTCTTATTCTTTAAGTTTAGGTGTTCTTTATTTTCTAGCTTCTTGAGGCAGGGACTTTGCTAATTTTGAGTTCTTTATAAAATCTGAAAATATACATTTCCATCTAAGCATTGTTTTCACTGGATAAGCATAAATTTCACCATGTTGGATTTTCATTTTCATTCAGTTCACAGTTTTTATGCCTTCTTGTTTGATCTATGAGTTACTTAGAAGTGAAATTTCCCAAATGTGAATTTCCTGTACTTCCCCCTACTGTTGATGTGTAACTTCTTTTTACTGTGCTTGGAAAAATACTTCATATTATTTCAATACTTCTCAATGTATTGAGTTATATTTTAAGTATTAGCATATGATCTGTCCTGGAGGACATTCTATCTTGCTTGAGAATAGCGAACACGGTTCTGAATCTCAGCATTACTGGAAATGAAGCAAGTAGAATCCAGCAGCGGTACCCCCCCAACAGCACCTGCACACTTCAGTAAAAGTGCACCAGGTTATGATGTAACAACACACCTTCTTAGTGACTCCTCCAGTCACAGGAGCCCATGCTGGCAGATGTGCATCTTCACGTGACCTCTTGTGGTCACCATGACAGAAGAACAGGATTAAGTTAAGTCCTGTAAAAAAAAAAACTCCATATTTTTGAACCATGTGTATGTAGGTACATTAAAATTGTGTCTGTGATTCACATTATACTATTCCAAGATGCTTAAGCCAATAAAAAGTGCTAAATGAAGCAGAAGCAGCTAAATATAATTTCTATGTTGACTACCTCTTTCTCTAACTAATTTCATTTGATCCTAAATTCAAATGTTACCTTCTGACCTTTCAAGCACCTGTAAGCATAATTATCATCGTCATCTTCCTTAATGACATTTTTATTGTGCATGCAGCACACACACCAGGGATGGGGTTAAGCACGTTTCTTGTTTTATTGTTTTTAATATCACAACAAGAGACATAAGTCATTTACTTTTTATAATTGAAAACAATGAAGAGATGGAATACACTGTCTAAGAGATGGAATACACTGTGTAGCTAGTTGGTTGGCAAACAAAGATTTGAACCCAGAAAGACAAACTGCCTCCTCTGTTTCATTAATCCCTTTATGTTATGGCTATTTGGCATTTCTTTCTCGTGAAATTAGCATGGTGCCTAGCACAACATAGTTACTTAAGAATCTTGTCAAATGGGGATTGATATCTGGTTTCTAGTCATTTATGTTTATTTATCTTCTGTTGATGTTTCTGAGGAAGTCACTCTGCCACTGACATTGCAGTACTGTCATGGAGACCCCAAGCCCTTACTGAAAAGGAGCACTAGCAACCCAGGAGGAAGAGAGGAGCAGTACCGTGCTGTACTCAGCATGGCCTTTCCTGTGGCTGCACTTGGTTACTCTCGGGCTGTTGCTTCCAACACATTGTAATGTAATCACTTTTTATCAAGAGATATTCTTGTCTAGTCTAGGGGCTCTGAGAGCCTAGAAACCTTCTATATCTCTCAACTTGCAGGGCCTCACATGGTGATTGGCATGCCCTGGGTATACTGTTAAGTTTACTGAGTGAACAAGTGCACAAAATCTAGTAACAAACTCCCCTTTATTCCTTTAAGCTGGCTCAGATGTTGATTCTATAAAAAGTTTTGAGCTAATCTCTTTTCTTCTGTGCCATACACATTCATAATTCCATTTATATTACACCTGTACATTATTTTTTGTCTCTCCAAGCAGACAGTGAAATTTGCAAAGCCGAGACTGGGCTTTATCATCTGTCTTATTGGCGCCTAGGAACGTACATGGACATAAGAGGGGCTCAATGCAAATGCAAATCTATCAGAACTTTCAAAATTATGAAAATGTGAAACTATACTCACATATTATCTTTAGCAAAAATTACAAATAATGAGATCCATTATATTTTAGACCTTAGGAAAAATTTCAGATGTGATTTTTGATGTGATTAGGAGAAAAAATGTTCCTCTGACCAGATTAGAGAATGCAGAAAAACTACTAGTTCAAGTTCTCTTGTCACTGTCTGTCACTTGACATTGAGACTTAAGGTAGTCATTGCTCCTTTGCATTTATGTTCCCTTTTTTCTGCTAAGATTGCGGTACGCTACATGGTCATGAATTTACTTCTTAGCTTTCAACGATTCCTGGGTGGGAACTTTGATTACTGTAACCAAGGAGCTAAAGTTGGAGAGAGAATAAAGAAAATGAATAAGGTGCTGTGGGAAGACTAGAGGCCTGAATTTCCCTCTATATTTTCTGATAAACCATTTCTGTCCTTTGAGTCTCAATTTCCTTCTTAATAGAAGATCTGGTAAAACTCTCCAGTGGTCCAAAGTCTGCAGTATTTTTACCTTACAGAAAATGTAGTAGTAGTTTGTACAGTACCACTGGTCTCATGCATGAGGAAGTACTTTTTTTTTAAAAACATATATTTGGTTGTTGCAGGGTCTCACCATGCAGCTTGGACTCGTAGCGATCCTCCTGCTTTCAGCTACCCCAGCTCTGGGATTACAGGTGTGCACCACTATGCCTGGACTCTGGCCAGCTCAGCCCACCCTGGGGGTGGGGCTGACTTGGCATGTGGTGCCAGGGATCAAACCATGGGCCCTATGCTTGCCTAAGTTTGCCTAAGCAGGCCCTCAGTCTGCTGAGCTATCTTTCTTGCCCTGAAAGTGCATTTTTGACTAAGGGATTATGCCCCATAAGAGAAGGGCAAATAGATCAGCCCAAGACCTAATATTACAATTTATCTGCTGTAGGACAGGGAAAACATAGAGCAGTGGCTTGAAATCATGCTAACAATGTTGATCATGTATAAGAAAATATACAATGTGATATTTAAAAATTCAGGGACTATATGAAAAGAACAGAAAGCACAATAGATAAAATTATCTTCCTAGCGCTAACCCTTCTAAAACCATCTACAAATATGTAATGGTCAGGCCTCTCACTCCTGACTGTTGACCATCTGTCAAATATGGCACTATTTTCTTCCAAGACCAGATTGAGAATTTTTCTCAATTCAGAGCACTTGATTGGAGTTGGCATGTGAGATAAAATCTTTGTGCTCCCCTAAGCTCAGATTTCCTCTGTTTTCAAAATAAAGTAATAAACATAGGTTTATATCTTCAGACAGGTAAAGAACCTTGGGAAAGCTACTTGCTTTGGATGCTAGTTTATAAGGAGTGAATTCTCAGGTCTCCTTCATTTAAATGCTCTGAGCTTTTTATATTTTAGAAGCTTTTGTCACCTTTTAAGACACAGGGGCATCTATGTGACACTGCTATCCCCAAGGTCTGATGTTGAGACAGGTTAAGATTCAGGTGATCATGAAGGTATCCAGGTGCATCAGACATGTGATGAGTTTCAGGCTTCCCTGCAACTTCAGGGACCAGGAGTTATCTTCTGTTAATCCTAGACGAATTCTCTGGGGTCAGGACAATCAAGTTACACTTAAGCAGAGCTCAGCTGACAGTGTCAGAGCAAGCCAGCAGGGGATGGCGTCTGCCAAGCAGTCATTGCTAGCATCTTCCTTACTAAGAAACTACTTGTCTTGCATCAGGCTTCAGTTGGTTTATGTGTTTTACAGGCTAGATCAATAATCCCAATCTCTCCCCCATCCCCCTCTCTTTTTCTGTTAATAGAACTGAAATAAATCTTTTTTTAATGGGGAAGGGAAGGTACCTCAATTGGTGGCACTGCAGAAGGTAGAGAAGGGGATGTAGAGAAATACTTAACAGAAGGAACGATAATATTTATTGAGTGATTATTGAGTGTACAAGCACTGTGCTATTCCATTGAATCTTGACAACCTATTATTACTCTCTACCTTACAGATGAGTAAATGTAGGTCCTGGGAGGTTAAACAATTTCTGCAGAGTCTTATGGTGATTTTGAAATAGAGGAAAAGTTTTGAGCCTCGTGTCTGAGGGCCCTCTCTAAAACTTTCAGTGCCAAACCATCACCTGCAGGGCTTTCCTTGGTCTCCCGTAAGGCATCAGTCAGCGCTATTTCAGTGCTTCCAGTAGCTGTAACAGCAAAATATACTAAATATATCCCTCTGGATCTCCTGGTTGTGCTCTTTGCTCTGTTCTCAGTCAGGCTTTCTCTTCATGGTGGCAAGAAGACCACGCTTAGCTCCGGGTGTAGACCCTCTATGTTAGGCCGTCCCAATAGGAGAGATGATTCTCTTTTCCAAGGAAACAGACCTCAGATTGGGACTTTTGGGTTTGGCCCGTTAAGTGCCCAATTCAGAACCATCACTATGGCCCAATAGAATGAAATGCTATGATTTTTCAGACCTGGGTCAGCTGCCCACCCATGAAGCCAGTGGAATGGGAGTAAAGCTCGTTTAACCACTGAGGGGATAAAATCTATAAAATTCAGGGGTGCTTTTTTTTTTTTTTTTTTGGTCTGTTTGTTTTCATAATACCGGGGATTGAACTCAGGACCTTGGGCTTGCCAGGCAAGCATTTATTCTACTGAGGTATCTCCCAGCCCCAGGTGTGCTATTTCGAAGAAAAGCGGAAGGATATCACTAGGCAGACAAAACCAGTAGACCCTCATTATTAAACATTTATCTTGCAACACAGTGTTCTGAATAGCTAGCTTGGTGGTTGTGCCTCCTGTACCTATTCAAACCTTATATGTTTGTCCAACAAAAGAGGAATGGATAAAGAAAATGTGGCATTTACACAATGGATACCACTCTGATAAAGAAGGATAAATTTAAGTTCTTTGCAGGAAAAGGGATACATCTTGAGACCACAATGTTCACAGAAATAAAACAAACATATAAGTTGAAACATCATATGGTTTCTCTTATATGAGAATCCCAAAATATAAGTAAAGAGCAAAATAAAAGACAGATGATAGGAGATGGGGAAGCAGAGCTTTTGCAAATGGGATAGGAATTAAGAGATGGAGGGAAGGTGGGAAAGGGATGTCAAGCAATGCAGATGCACGTGCAGTCCCCACAACGAATGCAAGCATTACATGCTGCACATGTATAATGGTTAAAATAAAATTTAAAAAATAATAAAAGGATACTAATTTGTAGAGCACACGTTGAGGCCAGTGTCCAGGAACCCACAACCTGATGTAAGAGCTCTCCATGCTGAGGTTTCTTGTGTGCCTTCTGATTCCATTCTCCTCCCTCGTCTAGGAAACTATTACCAATGTTTTTTCTTTATATGTCCCTTGCTTCTAAAAAATATCTTGTCATAAGCATATATGTATTGAAATAATTTATGGTGGAAGCTTGGCTGAATTGATTTTAAGATATTGTGCTCTACATGGTCTTCTTAATTTGCCTCTTTCTTTTTTGCTTAAAACCATGGGTTTCAGATTGACCTGTATTGTGTGGAAGTGTGTAATTTTTTTCATTGGCACATAATCATTTGAAGAAATGTCTCTTTTAGGACTCGTGAGTAAATAATTTATTCATTAATTCATGTGAACATGCGCATAAGTTACCTATTTTGTACGGGCAGAGGCGCTCATTGTTTCTGTAGGGTCGCCACTACAACGACGGAAGCCCTGCTGCATGCCTGGTCTGTGTCCTCTGGCGCGCATTCGCGCGAGTCTCTTTAGGAGCTCTCTCTCGGTCGGTGTGCACAAAGGCAGCCAGCTGTGATGCCCTATTTTATTTGCAGCTACTTTCTTACTTTTTCATCCATTCTAGTAACTTATCCATACACAAAGTGTCTTTTGTTTTTTAGCAAATCTTCTATGAATAATGGCAGTTTTTTGTTTTTAACTTTTTAGCATTTTTTTAGGACTGGAGATTGAACACAGAAGCTTTTACATTGAACTATATGTTCAGCCCACTTTTTGATTTTAGAGAGAGTAAAAACTAGATCAGACCCACATGTGTATACATTGTGTTGTCTTGTTAGTGTAAGAATCTGAAAAGTACAATAGATACTGTAAGAGGGTAAGAAACTGCTCAAAAGAAAAGAACAGCTGGGATGAGGGAAAGGAGAAAAGAAAGAAGGATATATATATATATATATATATATATATATATATATATATATATATATCTCCTATACATATAGGATAGGATACACACACATACACACACACACACACAACACCACATAGCTAAGATAATTGTATTACTAATTTCTATTGGTTTATTGAAGGAACAATTAATGCTTAATGCTTTTTGACCAATTTTGCATCCTTCCATCTGATAATCTGAGCAACTAATTGTTTAAGGGCGACAATATGCAATTAAACAACTATTGTTGAATTCATATCATACTGCTTGTTGAAATTCTGCATCATGTCTAATTTTTTAAATCATTTTTTACTCTTAAAAATAATAACAGTCTTTATTTCTCATCCTCATGAATACTTGCAATCCTTTCTTTGTCTTCCTACACTGGTTAACCTTTCAGACAATACTAGATAGGCTGTGGTTGGGCCGACCGGTGTGGGCTTCTGTGCCGCACTGCCCAGGATCCTTGTGGAAGGACGAGCTGGTTCCCTGCTGTCGGAGTGCTCCCTGGTGATGGCTTTCAGCTATTCGTCTCTCCTGGGGATCATCTCATTAAAGCAAGCCGACTCACACAAGGAATGCTTCTTTCTAAGACCAGCCCCCACCTCCACTGACAGAGACCAAAGCACAAAGCCCTAGCCTCTGCCTTCCAAGCGGGTGATTCCAAAGAGCCATCCTTCCAGTGAGGATGCCTTAAAATCACTTTTAGCTCTCATGTGCTGAAGGTTTTTGTAGGCATGGTATCATTTTTCTCTCCCTAAAAAGAGATCTTTGATGAGAATTTTCTGGAGGTGAACTCTCAGCTCATCTGAAAGCATTTATTTTATTTTTTATTTATTTTTAATTTTTTCTGTATTTTAGGGAAGGGTCTGCAGGGTGTTCAGGGTCTTACTACTAGATCGGACTCCTGGTGATCCACCTGCTTACAACCTCCCGAGAGCTGGGATTGCAGGTGTGTGCCAGCACGTTCAGTCTCAATTTCCATCTCAGCCTGCCCTGGGGGTGGGCCAGCATGGCAGGCCCAGGGATCGAACCTCTTGCCTCTGTACCTGCTTGCAGATGCTTTAATCTTTTGAGGTATGTGACCAGCCTTGAAAACATTTTTTTTTAAGTTTTGTCTTCATTCTTGAGAAATAGTTTCAAGTAACACAATTTTACCTTGATAGATACTTTTTTGTCAGTTCTTTAAAGATACCATCCCTTGTTGTTTGATGTCTTTGATGGTTATTGAGAAATCCACATAAGTCTATAGGGGTGGTAAGTGTTTTCTTCTAAGACCTTTTGTCCTTGGTCTTCAACTTCATTTCACTGTGACTCAGTATGGGTTTCTTTTTCTTTATTCTAAATAATATGCATTCTGCTTCTTGCATCTGTAGATTCAGATTGGTAATAAAGTGTATTTATTTATTTATTCATTCATTTTGTGATATTGAAGATTGAACCAAGGGCCTTTGCACTGAGCAACATCCTAATGCTATATTTATGTATTTATTTTGCAACAGAGTCACTAAATTTTCAGGGTGGACTGGAACTTGCAATTTTTCTGCCTCAGCCTCCTAGACTGCGAAGCTTGTAAGCATGTGTCCCCATGTTCAGTTATATTTGGAGTTTTGAAAATATTTTCATTTTCATGGAAATTTTTCATATTGACTGGGCCATTTATTTCATTAAACAAAATGTTTAAAAGTATATTTATTTTATATCCCATATAAGGTAACTTCACTGTCTATAATTCTTGGAGGACTTGATGGCATTGTTTGATATTTTTGCTGTGTTTTTTCCTCCCCAAGGTAGCTTATTTCTTTTGTTTTAGGTGGTTTTCTTAAACTGTAAGGTCGTAATTAGTTAACTTTAATCTTCTTGGGGCACTGAAGGGTGCTTTTCTCTAGAAGGGACTTGCACCTGCTTCCTTGGGAATCTGAGGATGCAGATGACCTAGGCCCATCTGGAAAGCCCAGCTTGACAATCGCATCTCTACGTCAGCAGCTTCACCTTTCAGTGCCAGAGCTCAGAGATGATGCTAGGCATTTCCCTGTCCCCACATGTAGGTGGTCCCTGTTCCATCCAGAGTGGACTTGTCCTTCTGCTGCCCCTGGGCCTGGAAGGCACTATGACTCAATTTGGTGCTGTGGAGTGGACAATATGACTGCTCCAATTCTGTGCTGGAAGAGGCCCGCAGTTTCTGCTTTTGCTTCTTGGAAGTCCAAGTCTACTCCCTTAGGTGCTGAGATTAAACTTTCCATGAGGCCTTGTGTATGAGGAAGATGCCTCATAGAAGCTTCTGAACTTCTGACCCAGGTAAACACAACCACAGGCTAGCTCAGGCAACACAATGTGGGACAGAAGACCCGCCCCTCAGGACCCCAGCAGACTCGTGCAATGACGACTAATCATTAGTCACGGCTGATGAATTTTAAGCTGATGAATTTTGTGATGGTATATTGTGGAACAGTGGAGTACAGATGCAGTCATATTCAGAGAATATTGTCTAAGATGTTGGGAACAGACATCTTCTTTGGAGTTCTTTGACTTATGCCTTCTTTTCATTCATCTCTCTTAGTATATCTCCTTTATGAAGAGTTGCACAGTGTTAAAGATCACAGAACTCCTGACTCAGATTCACACGTACTAGTTACGTGACTTTAATTACATTCTTTAACCTCTCCAGGCTACAGATTTTTCATTTATCAAATAAGGATAATAGCAGTGTCTGCATTATGAAGTTGTTAGGCAGATTCTGTAACAGTCTATTTAGAGCTGTTCAGCAGCCAAGCTCAGAGTTACAAATGCAAGAAACATTTTCTCAATTGTTAGCATCCAAGTTGGTGTTTTTAAAAATCCTAAAACCTATTAGATTCTTGTAATATTATGACATAATGAAAATGCAAGATGTACTTGGTTTCTAGCCCTGGTTTCTGGCACAGCCAGAGCCTCTGACATCTTTTGAATGGCAAGGTCTATACAAGTGTCTTCCTGTATCTAATGAGATGACTCAGGTCTGGGGAAGGAAAACCAACCAAAGTGTTTGAAGGTTGGAAACTTCACCCACACCCTCTGGTTCTTGGGCAGGAGCAGGGCCACAGGTAGAGGTGATCTCAATGGCCAGTGGTTAATCAACCTTGCTTAATAGTGAGGCCTCCACAACAGCTTCAGCTTCCTTTCCCAAAGGATTGGGTTCAGCAAACTTCCAGCTTGGTGAACATGAACAAATCCACATGCCAGCAGGTGGTACAACCCAGCTCTGTGGAATGAAAGGCCCCTCCAGACATCGCAGCCCGCCTCCCCTCCCCTCTGTCTCTCCCTACTGGCTGTTCAATTGTATCCTTTCTAATAAATGATTAATGTAAGTGTTTCCCTAAGCTCTGCAACCTGCCTACAAATTAATCAGACCTGCAGAAGGAGTCATAGAGCTGCAATTGATGGCCACTTGGCCAGCAGTGCACAGGTCACAAACCTGGGACTTGCAGTTGAACAGCGGAAGTAAAGGATGCCAGTCTCATGGGACTGAGTCTGTCATGAGCCCTTCACTTGTGGGATCTGATGCGGTCTCCAGGAGAATAGTATCAGAATTAAATCAAATTATGGGATTCCCTGTTGTTGTCTACTGGAGAATCTGGCATCTGAGTTTGTTGTAATTTGTGTCTTGAATGTTCCTCAAAGGCATGGCCCTGGCCCAGCCGCTGGCACTATTGGGAGGTGCTGAACCTTCAGGAGGCGGCGCTTGGTGGGGGAAGTTAGGTCACTGAGAGCTATTTTTCTTTCTCTGTCTCTGTTTTTCTCTGTGTGTGTCTCTCTCCTCAGCCACGATGAGGCCAGCAGCTCTGCTCCCCTCATTGATGCTCTTTGTCACCACAGGCCAAAAACAATGGAGCCAACTGACTGTGGAGTGAAAACTCTGAAACCATGTCCTCAGATAAACTTTTTTTCCTTGAAGTTGTCTCTCTTAGGTATTTTGTCACAGTGGTGGAAGGCTGGATAACACAGAAGACTTGCGTTCATTGTCTCATATTTGCATTTCTTAAGCCTTCCTTGTCTGATCTTGTGGCAGTCATGACATTGTTTTTTCTTGTTCAGGGTCTTGCCCCTTCCCAGCCAGGAGCTCCAGCATTTAGAATCACACCATCATTCATTTCTTTTCACTGGTCTCCATTAATTTCAGAGTGAACATATTTTTATCAAGGGCCAGGTCAGGTCTTTGCAGGGAGGAATTTCAATCCCCTTTCAAGTGTACATCCAAGGACAGAGTTCATGTGAAGACCCTGGCAAAACATCTTCTCTGGCTGGTTCCCAGGTCAAGCAACTCATTCTGGGAAGAGTCTCCCTAGAGTATGAAACGTGATATGATGCATCAAGAAATGTCATTCAGATCTAGCGCTGCTTTAGTGAGATGCTCATGTGATTCCCATACGCTGGCAGAGTGAACACTTGCTTTACAGTTGTACATTGGAAGCCAGTGGAAAAGAAGGTAGCTGCCTTACTTTCTCATCTCTGGGATACAATACCTCATACCCACAAGGAAAGGTTTATTTTGGCTCATAGTTTGTGGAGATTTCATCCCAGAGTCACCTGCCACAAAGGCGGGGAGGCACAGTGGAGGGACTGCTTGGGGCCTTGTGGCAGGGTGTGGCAGGGCAGTGAGAAGCAGAGACAAAGCTCAAGGGAGGAGGGAGGGGATCTACTCTTACAGGCCTGTCCTTCCCTGACCCATCTCCTCCCCCTGCTTCACCTCCTAATATCACATGTGGCACAAACTCATCAATGAACTAATCCGCTGGTCAGCGTCGTGCCCCCGCGAGCCATCACTCCTCCCAAAGCCTAGGAGTGCACAAGGCTTCAGCGGGACACCTAAACATGAATCATAACAGGAATAAAAGAAGAAAAGCCAGGGGAATGCCAGCAGAGCTCAGCTATTTTCAGCGTCCAGCAGTTGCTGCCCGGGCATGCCTATAACTTTGGATGAAGGTATACCAGCATTGCCCTGAGGAAGACTCAAGCAGATTTGCTGACCTACTTTCCAGTGACAAAAGCCCACAGAAAGATGCCTCTTCTTTTTTGGTCAGCTCAGCACACCCTGAGGGTGGGGCTGGCATGACATGTGGTGCCAGGGATCCAGTCATGGTCCCCTGTGCCTGTCTAGGCAGGCACTTTAGATTGCTGAGCTATTTCGCTGGCCTCGGAAAGAGGCTTTTTCACCCTCACCTCAAACCTATGCTAACAGAGCTCCAACTTGATTATATCAGGTAGTGAGAGGTTTCTTTCTGTCTTCTTCTCTTCCCTTGTCAAAATTTCATAAGATTTGGCTAGGATTTTTATGAGTTCCAGGATTAGCGGGTTCAAAACTAGAAACCATGAGACAGTTCTTATTTTCTCTCTGAGGTACCATCCTTAGTTGTGGTATCTAGGTGGAGAGATTAAGAATCACCTCACAGGTTCATGGAGCACAACTCCGAATGGGTCCAGATGATGGGCTTGCAAGCTGAGATCTGAGGAAGGAAGCCCCAACCTGGATGTGGGGCACTGCCAGCCCTTTCAGTCTTCACCACATATCTTTCAGTTCTCCGATGTGGGTGGGTACTGCACTCTGAAGTGTACTCCAGGCCTGAGGCCTCCAACTGGATCCTCAATTCTCCAGGGTGCAGACAGCCCTTTTTCACTTTTCCACCTTTCCTGACTCTGCAGGTGGCCAGGTGGGAGGTGAATAAGGAATATGGTTCTGCATTAGCAGAGAACGGAGTGCAACACCTACACAAGTGAGAAAGGAGGGTGGCCACAGCTGGGCTGGGAAAGAGTTTCAGTAGAAGGTGATGGTGGAAGTGAATGAAACATGGTCACAAGCCTTGAACCTGTGACCTTTGAGAATCTGCTTGATTCCTTTGAACCTCACTTGTGCTTGCTGTAGAGGGTGATAGCAATATTCACCTTGAGTTTTGTTGTAAGCAAAAAAAAGAAAAGAAAGGAAGGAAGGAAGGAAGGAAGAAAGGAAGAAAGGAAGAAAGAAAGAAAGAAATTAAGAAAGAAAGAAAGGAAAGAAAGAAAGAACAAGAAAGAATAATGCACAGCACACTTTTTTTATTGTTGCTATTCTTCCCTTTAGGTTGGGTTCTACTTATTTTTCTAAGAATGCATCCTAGCGACACATCACAAATGCTAATATTATTGCACAGAATTTGTATCATTTGAGGAATTAGAAATGCCATCAGTCCTACCAACTTTCTCCTTGACCAGTCTGGCAAAAGGGGCCTGGAACTACAGTGCTTGGAGTTAATCTGATAGGCATTTGGCAGTGTCCTCTGTTACGTACCCCTCATCAGATGTAACTTTATTATCTAAGAGAGTGCAATGACATCTTAAGGCCATGCGCCAATGCACTCTATGATCACATTTTACTCTTTCATCCTCTGTCCTTTGTTATGGGGAGAAGGAGAGTTTTTGGGTCACTCTTCCACATGCCAGTGACTTAGATCACTGTAGGTCCTGAAGTGCCATCTCAGTCCTGAAATTGTCAGATGGTCAAAGTCCCTGCCTGTGCTCATATTTGTCTCAACTAGAGATGGACCTGAGAGAAGGGGACCAAGGACTCTTCCCCTGGTCATTGCCCCAGCCCACCCGCTCCTTCTCACTCCTGGCCCTGTGTTGGGTGCACACAGATTCCCAGGTTTTCTGGGTTCCCGCAAATCCCAGCGCAGCAGCCTCCTCTCCCTGAGCTCATGGAAGCCTCATCTCTAACCTTCTGATTTCAGCCTTTCAGTGGAGCTGAACATCAAACTTGGTGTTCCTATCACAGTTTAGAGGGAGGTGGGAACAGGGAAGGCATGACACAGCATAGCCATCTCCGCAGCTGTCCCCTGCACATGTCCTCTCTCCATACCCTCCTTGGGGTGGGGGTAGGGATGGTCTGTGTCACCTAACCAGGTCCTGGGGAGCATTTCTGCATGACGGTCTACCACAACTCACCCTAGATTTGAAATCCATTGTGTGTTGGGGCCTCAGCTTAAATACCTAGCTTAACATCTTGTTTCATAAATATATTTCCTAGGGCACCATGATAAATGTGGCCCATCTTCTTGGGGCAGGAATTTTGGTCTTGGATTTGTGGTGAGAAGAGCAAGTTGTTGCAGGAAAGGGTTGAGGGCCGGGGGGTTTGAATGCATTAACTGGTAAGAAATTCAAGCTAAACAGTGAGTACAGATTATGTTGTAAAGTAACAAGCAAAACCAAAGCAAATTGAAGTAAAACATTAGGCTTTGGAGAAACAGCTCACATTGGTGACTTTTTGATCTGAGTCTCTAGCCTGCCTCCATGAGCCACCTCGCGTGAGCATCATGCTCATGCCCCTCTCTCCTTACATAATGAACAAATGTTCACACCTCTCTCTTACTAGGGAAGTGTATAGGGTGGGTAAGGAGACATTGTTTTGAAGCCTGCATGAAAACATAATCAGCCATTTACTAATTGCAGTGAAGACAGTAATCAAGGCACTCAGAAGCCGCACTCACCTAATGATATTCATTATCACGTCTTTTACAGGTTTATATTAAATTACCAGGAGTGAGAAGACAAAATAATAGCTATCTGGTTTGTGTTTTCTGATGGAATATAGGGAAGAGAATGAACAAAGCCTCTTAGAAGCGTACAGCAAGCCCTAACCACATAGAGTTACTGAGTCCTTGAGCTGTGGGGTATGCAACTGAGATTTGTATAACACAGCCTGGATTCAAAGACCCAGGGTTAAAAAAGGAAGGGGAGAATTGAGGAGCTAGCCCAATGGTCTAAGCACCTCCCTGGCAAGTGTAAGGACCCAGTTTGATTCCTGGCATTGCATGCTGCGCCGGCCTTGGAAGTGGGCATGGTGATGCATGCCAGCACTGAGGAGGCTGAGACAGGAGGATCGCAATGAGTCTGAACTGTGTAGCAAGACCCTGTATCAAAATAAATAAATAAAATAAAATGAAATAAGACAGGGAAAAATATCATAGATAAGCTTGCATATTGATTTCATATTGTACTTGTTTTTGGTGGTACCGGGGATCAAACTTAGGACCTTGTATTTGCCAAGCAAGCACTTATTCCACTGAGCTATCTCCCCAGACCCCCTTTTCTGTAATTTTTAAAATTTCATATTGAACTAGTATGTTAGCTCTACTAAGCTAAAGTATATTGTTGAAATTATTTTTATCTTTTTTAAGAAGATCTGTTTCAAAACAGCCCTTGGGAAATTAAAAATTATGCATATGACTAGCAGTTGTGTATTGTATTTTGTTTTATTGTGTGGTTAGTTAGATCATTTAAACAAATGGCCAGCAAATTGTGACCCATGGATCAAACCTCATTCCTTCTGTTTTTCCAAATAGAATTACATAGAAACTCAAGTATACTCATTCCTTTGTATATTGTCAGTGGATGTTGGATGTTTTAATAGGTTTTCATTTTAATTCAGGCTTTTACTAAAGAGATTGGCACCTGTCATTTACTACCTAAGATTGCAGATCTCTGATAATCCAGCTATGGATTATCTGTCAGAGAGAGGCAAAATGACTTCTGCAAAGGCGAGCAGGATTCCTCCTGCCTTTGCTCCTCTTGGTGTGTCCGGAGGAAATATTCCACACATGAGGTGGGTTCAGTCTCCACAGTGAACCATTGGTCAGTTTCATAGGTCCCAGAAGGGGCCTGGAAAGAGGAAGGCATAAAGAAAAGGGTCTTGGAGCCAGGAGCCCACCTCGGTGAGGCAGGAGAGGAAGGTGCCTGTTGACGCCTGTTATCTATTTTGTCACATTTATATCAGAAGCATCCACACTGAGTGATAGTTTAATGCCATCTTCAGTACATTGTAGAGGAAATACAAAACGTTCAAGAATGTCACTGAAGCTTTTGCAAGCTCCTTTTCAAAGTTATTGACTGTTATTACCACTCAATGATCTTTGATGAGGATGAGCTTTATGACACATCTTTCCTAGGACTTAGTGTCAGGAAAAATTCTGTTCTTTCCGATAGATTTGCATAGGTTTGTAAATGTTATAATCAGATGTGTATAGCTGAACATGTTACTCATTTTGTGTTGGCTGCCAACATGATTAAAGACGAAATCCATGTTTAAATTTCAGCATCCTAACACATCACGTGTTACCCAGACTTTAGTCATTATAAGAAAATCCTTAGGGTGATGAATAGAAAGAGAAAAAGGTTATTTTTGCTAGTGCTTTTTACAGGGCTTCATCCCTCATTGGGTAGTTGCATTGATTTGGGCCTTGGGCAGGGAAACACATCATCCTGGGATTATATAGTAGAAAAAGCTTCTCCCTTCATTAGTCAGGAAGCCAAAAGAAAGAAGAAAGGACTAAGGACCTACGATCTCTCTCTAGGTTATACCCCTACACCCTGAGAATCTTCTCTTAGGTACCATCTCAGCACCAGGTGCCGAGAGTCCACAGAACCTCCCAGTAGTTCTACCTAGGAGACCAAGCCTGGTGTAAGTCGTAGACCTTTGGGGGCCATTCATCCAAACTCTAGTGGGTGAGCTATATTTCCCCACTTCTTCTGCCCTTGCTCAGATCTAAGTCTCTATATTAATTGTGCAGTGTTAGCTGCCCATTTCTTTTCATATTTATTATGTTAGCTCTTTTGTACTTTTTCAACAAAAACTTGTTAGGGTCAACCAAGAGCCACAACTTCACATACCAGAAAAGGTGTTTGTAGTCTTAAGGGATTTATGGTCTGAACATTGAGATGCGGAAAGACACTTGTCCACTAGACGCATGACCACTAATGGGAGCCAACCTTATGAGTAACATAGGTTTTCCCTCATGATTTGATGAACCACCCGTTCCCCAGTATCTCAAATAATACTTTTCTACAAGCTCCCATTAGGCTTTATATACAGATGTTCTCAATTTACACACCCTTGGAAGACATCACTAATGTATCCTAGCACTCTTTCTCATTGATCTATTGTATTCAGGTTGCCCAAAATGAGTCAGAAAGGGATATTAAATGCATTCTATGGTCCATCTCCTTTTTTTTTCTTTTTTTTTTTTGTATTTTAGGAAAGGCTGTATAGGGTATTCAGGGTCTCACTACTAGACCAGACTCTGTGATTCTCCTGTTTACAGCCTCCCAAGAGCTGGATTATAGGTATATGCCACCACACCCAGTCCTAGCTTTATCTCCTATAAAGCCATAGAGGATCATTCATTGCAGGAGAATTGCAACTTCTGAGGAAAGAGTAAGTAATTATGGAAGAAGCAAAATTAGATAGAAAGTGTTATCAGCCAAGTTAATAATTTAGTGTAGAGCAGATGATTTCCCAGCCACTTTTTCCTTACTGGTGACAGGATTATGCATGTAATCTGATTGATCTTAACACATTGGCCACTAAGGTAAAAAAATAATCAAACAGTGGAAGACTTGAGAAGAGTTTTGAACTAATCTTTCCAATGCACCGTTTGTCACATCAGTGATTTTTTTTACCTGGTGATAAAGAAGACCTGAACTTCACCATTGACCCTCAAGGGCAAGATTTTGCCTCCAATAGCTACATTCCATTTCCCTTTGCCTTGTGTCTCATTTTTCATTACCTGTTCTTTCTCACTGTAATACTTCTGAACACATGTGTATTTAAAGGAGATTAATCATTCAAATACCATAATTAGTCCAACAATTGTGTCTTTTTGAGATGGAATGAGCTAATTAATTTTTTTTCTCTCCCAGGAAACCTGCTCTCAGATGTGAGCTAATTAGTGAGCTGCATTTCAAAAGAAGTGAAGTGTATCCTGTAAATAGGATTTCATTTAAAGCAGATCAAAGGACAATTTACCAAATCATTCCCTCTTCCTCTGGTTGCTGCAAGCATTGGGCAGACAGTGAAGAGAACAACAGTCACACCCCTAAAAATGGAGCTGCAACAGAGCAATGGTGACCTACAAGTGAGATATTAATGCAAAGAGAAAGCTAAATCTATCCAGAGGTAGAAGCTCACTTGGGATTTTCTTTTTCTTTTGTTTGGTGGAACCAGAAATTGAACTCAGGCTCTTGTACTTGACAGAGAAACACTTATTCCACTGAGCCATCTCCCCAGACCCTATCTTGGGATTTTTCAAGGTTGAGCTTCCATGTGGGCCAAGAAGGAGAAACTTTAGCTTGAGATCCAGACCATGTCTAATTCTGCAGAAATGAGGTCTCCAGATGTGGTTGGCTCTGGCTGGCTGACCCTGTGACTCTGGGCAAGTTGTTTACCCTCTCAGAGATCACTTCTCTCATCTGTAATATCCGAATCACAGTCTCTTTAGCCATCTCCTTAGAGACTTGTGAGAATCAAGTGGGATGATTGATGTGACAAGGTTTTGCGAAAAAATTAAAATGGTTATACAAATTTGAAACATTTGCCGGCACTATTAACAAGGTCTCCATAGGCAGAATAAATTAGAAGAGGAAAGCTTCCCAGAAGCTTTTGGCCAAAATTCCAGCTTCCAAGGAACACAGCCTCTCAGTAGACTGCCTCTGCTGATCAGATTCACAGCATAATTGCTCAAACATCCTCTCTCCTGTGATTACAGTTGGAAATTAGCTTCCAAAGAAGGAACAATTCAAATGAAGAAAGGAAATGAAAAGGTCTTTGTGTTTTCCTCTGCACTTCTAGATTTCCAAACATGGCAGATTCTCAAGAACAATCTTGTCCTGCTAACATTTGGTCACATATCTAAGAGCCTCGAAAGACAAATGAGGCCAACACAGCTGGTGATGGACCAGGAGAAGGGCCTCATGTCTTGAATGTATATGGCAAACTGATGTAAAAAAAAAAAAAAAATCAATAAATACTTTTTTTTGGGGGCTACAAAAATAGCTTTTTGATGTTTTTTGGAGAAAGTGACTGTTGAACAGGAAGAATTTTGAAGTGGATGAGGAAGTAGATAAGACATTCTCTGTGAAAAAGTCCAACGCAGAGAAGGCCTGGTATAGGCAAGAGCCTGGTCACAGAGACCTGAGCCTTGACTGGCTGATGGCGGTGACATGGAGCAGCTGACCAGGGAAGACGTGCTCAGGATAGTGCTAGGAAGGCAGCCTGCCCTCTGTCTGTAGAGATATGACAGATAGAAGCCCAGATCTGACAACTGGGTCCTTGGACTCCTGAATCCTGGCTGTACCAATCTGGAAAGGAAAACTTGTTTTTTGTTTTGTTTTGTTATTTGTTTTTGGTGGAATAGGGGATTAAACTCAGGCCCTTACACTTGCCAGGGAAGCACTTAATTCAATGAGTCATCTCCCTATCCCTGGCAAACTTGTTTTTATAGATAACACAAAGCAGAAGATAGGCCTAGAAGCTACTGTCTTTGCTTCAGGCAAGGCTGAAGGTTCAGGAGGGAGCAGGAACTAAAGACACTAGGAGAAGACAGTCCTACTTTGAACAAGTGGCAGGAATCCTCTCTATGTGACAGAAGCAATGATTATTTTTTAACTTTTAAATATCAAGGTGGCTATGAATTTCTCTTAGTATATCGAAAAGAAAGGATTTTGCTAATATTGTTTGGACAATTAAATGCATATATCTTGTACTCTGAGTAACAAATTTAAAAATAATAATGTGCAATGTATTAGCCACTATCATTTCCTATTATCTTGTTCTGAAATATTTAAACTTTTTTCTTCTTTAATATAACGTTTAAAATAACCAATGTGAAATTCACCTAATATGCACATCAGTGGTGTTTGGCACATTTATGATATTGAGCAACCATCAGTTCTATCTATTTCCCAGACATTTCTATTGTCCCTAAAGGAGACTTTATATCCCTGGAACAGCCAGCCATTGGAGGCCTTTCTGTTGCCCCTCGTCACACCTGAGGTTTCCTAGATGCTTTCGGTAAGCCTGCTTGGAGACTCTATGCACGTGTCTGTAGACATAGCACGGTTGCAAAAGTAAAGTTCTCAAGAGCAAAGAATCTCAAACAGGAGAATTTTCAAAGGAAATTCCCTGTGCTGAGAGCTGCTACAGATAGCTTTGCCCACGCTCCACGTCTCTCACAGGAGCAAACCAGGCCTTTGGGAATAGTCTAGGGATGTTTACTGCAAAACATTTATGGCAGGTTTATTGCTGCATGTGATTTGGGAGTGGGACCATGAACAGATTTTCAGTTGGGTATCGCCCTTTGGTTGGCAGCACTGTGCTTCTCTGGCATCCCCACAAGGCCAGCCCAGGGCAGCAAATGCTCAGATAGTAAATGTAGAATTAGTGGAGAGAAGGTACAGAATGATTAAGTGTCAATTAACACGATGGTAAGAGTTCAAAGTGAGAATTACTGGTGCTGTCTCAGGGTTTTGCCCCCGTGAACTGGTTTCTTAGCGCTTATGAGTCTCATTGTTAGCATCTGTGTGGTGGAGCACACCTGCAATCGTGGCCGTCTGGCAGGCTGAGGCAGGAGGATCACAGGCTCAAGCCCAGCCTGGGCAATTTAGGGAGACTCTGACTCAAAAAAAAAAGAAGGTTCAATAACCAGTAACACACACACACACACACACACACACACACACACACACACGCACGCACGCACGCACGCACGCACGCACGCACGCATGCACTCACACAGACAAGTCATGATGATATTTTTTCTTTGAGGTCACGGGGTATATATTACATGAATCGATGATGTAATACAGCTTAATGTTTCTCCTGTGCAGGAATCCTCTGCACCCAAAGGGAAGACAAATGTCTCTGTTGTAGAAATGAGAAAGAGGGCTAGGGGTCATGGGACATTGTTGGACAAATATAGAAGTCTTGGCTACAGAAACAAAGTTACAGTGGTAGGCAACATACCATGGGGTGGTTTCAAGCCACGTGGCAGGAAGTAAGATGTCTCCTGTCCTTCCCTCTTCCTGAATCCCTGAGAGATATTCAGAAAGGCCTCTTCTAGCAGCTGGAGGTCAACACACAAGACTCACAAGGTCTGTCCAAACAAACAACCCTGCCTTTGAGCCCATGTACTCTTGCCAATCTGAAATAATGACATTTCTCTGTGAACCTCCTGCAGGAGGAATCTAAAGTCCCACGCAGGGCCTGTCCCTGGGCATTTCAGAAGGGGGTGTGAGAATGGAGTCTGTCTTACACAGCAGGAGGCAGATTCCCAAATACTACAAAGAACTTGTACTAAGACATGGAGTTGCATTCGTCACTCTGCATATCTGCATCCCCACGGGAGCCAGAACACATTTGTCCCACTCCATGTATGCCCCTGAATTCTTCCTGAAGCAAGCTAAACAAACTGTTGACATGAATTCAACTGTTTCTGCATCACTCAAAGAGATTGTTTCCCGGAGCCATGGTGCTCCCTGAAACTTGCCATGTTGGGCAAAGAAAAATATTCTATTTTGGAGTCAGATGAATTTAGTTAAAATGGTATCTAAAGGCTGAGGAATAAATACCTTAGGAAACTGCAGCACCCATTACCGCTGTCCACTCTCAATGTCTGGTTCCCCCTCAGGCACACGCAGAATTGTACTTTCCTCTCTTCTCTCCAGCTAGATGTGATTGGCTTCTGCCTTTGGCCAGTGGTGTGAGTAGAGATGGGGACACAGTGTTTATTCCTCGTTGTGCTGCTCCTTGGCTATAGGACACTGTGGGGAAGCTCCAGGAAGACAGAGTGACTGAACATTTGGATGTGATGATTATCTGTGGGTCTGCTTTCACCTCTGCTCCCATTTCTTATTTTCTTCTGGTACTTACTGTAACTTATGAAAGATTTTGTTGGGTCTTTCTCTAAGCATTTGAGGCCCCTGGAGCATATTGTATTTATTTATAAAAGTAGAGAAAAATGATCATCCACTTTAAAGTGTTATATTGGATTACTTTGCTGAATTCATGCACCTACAATACACGAATGGCAATGAAATACCCATCTCTGACAAAAGTAAACAAAAAAGGGCAATATAAATGAAGGACCATTTTGCAGTGAAAAAAATATATCTGTATATACAAAATAGTTTGCATACACATACAGCTACTTTCTCTTAGTTCAGTGAGAAGAAAGGTTTGGACTAATAGTGTTTAGACAAGATATCACGTCTGCATCTTGTACTATGAATAAATGCTATGAAGACAACAATATGCAATATATTAATTATTGTAAATGTCTTACTAACCTGTTTTAAAACTGTCTCATTGTTACTTCTTTCTCAATAAAATTAATATAAAAAATTAAGGCAAAAGATAAAGGGTCAAGAACACAAAACCAAACAAGAAAATCTAACAATTCACCACAATCATCAAAGAGAATTACTTAAGGGAAATTCACTATCATTTTTTTTTTTATGATTTCAAACCAGTTCTATAATTTAAAGCATCATTCCCTCCTTTTTTTAAGTTTTACATTTCAACCTCTTTTCCTACTCAATAATACCACTTCATGTAAGTTCCTTCACATTTATTGCACCACTTGCTCCTGTAAATACTTGTCCTTTGAAATAAAAGTTATGGTAACCTTTACTTCCTATTTTCACATCAACTTCTCTACCTACTCTGTCCAACTAGTCAACACAGCCAGCAAGACACCTCTTTTTCCCTCACAAAAGGGGCACTGATTCTGAGGGAGCTCAGGTAAGTTGCACATGGTCACACAGCAGTGGAGAAAAGCTGGAAGGGGAAGCTGCAGGCTCAGAGAATTAGGAGAAAACACAGGAAGACCAAGTTCAAATGTGAGATGGCTCTTGCAGGAAGGCTATGATCATAGATAAGTGCTCGCCGTTCCAAGCATTTTCTTCAGTGCGCTTGTATTAGTAGTTCACATATGAATAGCAACTGGATGAAGGAGATAGAAAATGTGTTGGGACTGAGCAGAAAGTGGTTCATACTTTTAAATTCTTAATAAAGGATAGACCAGTTTCAACTTAATTATTTCTGACGTTCAAGATTCAGACCCTGGTTAAATTTATACTTTTGAAACTGTCAGTTCTGAAAAAAAATTGATAACAAGGGTATATTATACCCCACACATTGGCTTATGTGTTGTAAGTGGATTTTGTTGTCTTCTCCACAGCAATCTGGTGACGTAGGTATGGGCATTCATTGTATTTTACAGTTGAGGGTACTGACAATCAGAGAAGTGAAGTCACCTGCTAGTAGCTACATGGCCGGAAAACCTAAGAAGCAGGGTTGGACCAGCCTGGTGATGTCAGTGTTCATGCTCAGAATAACTGCACAGCCTGCTCTGTCTGCCATTGCTAGCTCAGTCTGAAGCTGCAGAGTGTAGACTTTTATGTGGAATATGGATCTGTCCCTTCCTTCCTGCACCATCTTCTACTGTGCTCTTATAATTGCCTAATGCTTTGCACAGTCAGGATGGAAAGTGTCATTTCTAATGTCACATCCTATCGATTATCAGCATCTGTCTGCAGGGAGGTATTGACAAGGATTCTGAGTCTACAGGAAATACTGCCAGGATTGATTTGCAATGTCTGCCACGGGCATAGGAGAGAACCCTGGTACCCAAGTGCACCAGGCAATGTGCCGGGAAGTCCTTGAAGGTGGTTGAAAGGAAGTGTGTGCATGGCAGGCAGAGGGCCCCTGTGTTATAAGCCCTGCAAGCCACAAAAGGAGATGGAAACTATTTTAACTTGAAACCACTTAAAAAAGTGATGAGGGCAAAATGATGAATCTCGGTGAGCAATGAGGCCTGACTCAGTTCCATTGCTCCTGCCCCTGCCTAATGGTGAGATCATTCTTTTTCTCTATCAGGCTTATTCACATACCTAGTAAATATCAAGTCTCATTCTCATGCCAGATGTTATTCTAAGTAATGAAAAAAGAAGCAGATGATAAGATGGGCAAAAATCTCTGTTGTCATGGAGTTTACATTCTAGTGAAACGTGCTGAAGTAGTAAAGTAAGGTGATACTTCACTGTTGAGTACTGTGGACAAGTAAGCCAACCTAGAGGCCCAGTGTGACAGGGCAGGGTGTGACATGGTACAAGAGCCTGGCTCTTGTTAACTGTGCAATGGTCTTGACTGTCTGCACCTTCAGGCTGTCAGTGACAGTCCATTGTGTGTAATTCCAATCAGCTCTGCACAGTAACCCTTTGGTCTCAAGACCCACTGCAGCCTGCGCTCTCTGAGTGGCTGTCTAGGGCCATGCGCCCACGTGTATCTATCTCTGCCTGTGTTATTTCCTCGCCTGGACCATTTTCCCATCTTTCTACCTCGAGAGCAAGATCTATCATTCTTTGAGATCTACACTGAGTTATTCTCAATCTCCCCCACACAGCGTTAGGGATCTCCACTTCCCAGGGTTGTTGAGTCATGGATTTTGTTTCTTTGGATACTTTAGTGATGACTCCTGGGACCACCAGCCTGCAGACTCCATAGCCTCATGTCATCAGTTCTAGCTTCACTTTCCCAAGAAATTGGTAGTTACACTTCCTTCGCAATCCAGTGCCTAATCAAACTTGGTACATGGTAGGAAGTTAGTGCCAGGATGGAAGAGGGGATGGCTGGATTGGTGCACCTGGGGGCCTCACATTTGCTCTCCACTTGGCCATCCATATGCTGGCCTTTGGCTCTCTGAGCTAGTGTTTTCATCAGTAAAATAAAGATAAACGCATCCAATTAAAAGGATAGCTTTCAGGATTGAATGAGATGAATCATATAAAACCATTTGTAAAATATGTGTCCTAAGGTTATCCCTCAATTAATGATCATAATTAGTAGCAAATCTCAAACTGAGTAGTTAATTGTTTGAATAGCAGTGGTGGAGCTGAGCTGGTAGGCAATGGAATATGGATGAAGAGGAGGGTGGGTGTGGGGCTCTGCTCTCGTGACTACTCTTGACCTGGAATGACTACAGGTTCTGCACTTTTTTGCCTGTTCTCAACTCTGGGCTCCCCATCACCATTTCTGTCTTTTACTTTTGCCTTAGGTACATGGTTAGAACTTAAAAGTCTGTCATTTTAATTTACCCCATCTCTGACTTTGGGCAGCATCCAGAAATGTATCAAATGAGGCTGACATCGACAGCATATACAGTTGTATTACTTTTACTCCTTCAGATCACCTTTTACTCACCTACACAACAATAACTGGTCATGTGCACAGCATTTAATTCAGAACAAATGTTATGAGCTTTTATAAAGCACTAGCTGGGAAAGAGTTTATTTAGTACTCTGTATCTAATTCCTCAACATAATACTTGTATCCTCCTGGTGGTTTAAATATTAAGGCCCAGCACCTAGGGCCTTGCTAAGCAAGTTTAGTCCAATGTGTGGAGTTTAAAAAGCAGAAACAAGGGTTTTTTTACTGTGATAACTGGTAATGCTGTGTGTAGTCAAGTAAATCATGCCTGTTGCCACTGAGCCACCCTGGTCTAATGCTTACAGAGCTTTAGGTCTTCCCCTGAACATGTCTGGTTCCCAACCTGGCTTTCTTCTTGCCTGAAACGCCAAGATGAGGCAGGACCTGACATGGCTTGTAGGGCTGGTGACTAAATCTTGAACATCAAGGTGGAAACCAAGTCCATTCTTACAGACTTCAGCATCCTTTCTGCTGCCTGGGCTGAGAATCACAAAAGACAGGATGGCCTAGGAAGCACATAAAAGATAGAAAGGCATTATATACATAATGCTGCAGCTAAAATTATGGCTTCAAAATATGTAACAGTAATAGTCTTATGATAAAGTGTCTAAAAATGTGAAAAAAAGATGTGTATATGAGGGCTAGCCTGATAGCTCAGAGGACTGAAGTGCCTGCTTAGGCTCTGGCCCCTCCTCCGGTGCTGGTCCCACCCCTGGGGCATGCTGAGATGGTGATGGAGACTGGGCGTGGTGGCGTGTGCCTGTAATCCCAGGCTTGGGAGTCTGAAAACAGTAGAATCACTACGAGTCCGATTCACATAGTAAGACCCTGTAGACCCTGTCTTAAATACAGAAAAAATAGATGTA
>PVKA01006987.1:48922-80394 GCA_004027165.1 Ctenomys sociabilis
TATTTAGGACAGGGTGTTCAGAGTCTAACTGTGTAGATTGGACTCACAGTGATTCTCCTGTTTACAGCCTCCCAAGTGCTGGGACTGCAGGCCCATGCCACCACGCCCAGTCTTAATTGCCATCTTAGCACAGCTTGGGGGCAAAGCCAACACAGGCCTGGGATCGAACCCCTGGGCCCTGCATCTGCCAATGCAGGCACTTTAATCTGCTTAGCTATTTTGCTGGCCCTTAATTTACAGAATATTTTAATTATTGCTTAGAGCAAAGGAGTAAAACATGAGGTAAACAGCATGAGGTGTGGTGGTACAGTTTTTAAAAATGTATTTATTTGGTACAGATCTCACAACACAGATCAGACTCATAGTGATACCTCTGTCTCAGTTTCACCCTGCTGGGATTACAGGCATTCACTGTCACGCCCAGTTTTGGTGGCCAGCATGGCATGTGGTACCAGGGATTGATCCCGGGTCCTTGTGCTTGCCAGGCAGGTGCTTAGACCGCTGAGTATATTCCTGTCTCTGATAAAGTATTTTAGGCAACTTGCAAGAGATAAGAACTTAATTCAAACTGGATTTTAGAAACAATATTATGAGCCACTTAACTAATCCAGGAATTCTAAGCTCAGACCTGGCTGGATTCCTGACAATCCCTTCTCCTCCCTCTTGGCCTGTACTGCTAGAGGCAGCAGAGTAAAATGAGACAGGTCAAGAGCTCAAGAGCCAGACTGTGTGCTTCTTACGTTGTTCTTTTTGACAATAAAGATCATAATTATAAAATTTATGAAGACCAAATAGATTAATACATGTGAAGTACTTAGAATGCTTCTTGGTTATATAAGCAACACTCAGTAACTGTCATCTACCATCAGCATCACTACTACCACTTGTCCTTTATGACTTCCTGTTGCAGATAAGACCCCACCAAGTGGCAAAATGGCTTCCGGAAGCCATCTTCCCACAGCCTTTAAGTCAGCATCCACAGTGAGTATTTCTCTCTGCATTTAAAAGTACTTATGGGATAACCCCATTGAGTCTCACTTGGTTCTGTACCCAAACTCAAACCATTCACTAAAAATGTGGGATACACAGATTGACCAGTTTGAGTCATAGCTTGACATCTCCACCCAGATGTCAGAGAATGAGAGAATTCTCTTGAAATAAATATGAGCCTGAGTATAATTTTTTTTTAATGGGGCAGGGTTATTACCAAAAATTATCCTTCTTAACTTGAGAATTCTCAATCTCTTGCTGTCATTCAAACTATGATGGTTTATGAAACATAAACTGGGCTGAAATGGACAGGTAAATGTAATAATGCCTAATCTACCTCATGCCCATGGGGTAGATGGGCACTTGGCACCTGCACTCCTTGCAAGGAGTCCTTATTTATCAGAATTAAGTGGTTATATTTTGGACAAAGGAAACATAAATAAACAAAATGAGCTATATATTGTCAACCATTTTAAGAGCTTCTCACTTTATCCCTAACTCAAGATCAAGAAAGACTTGGCAGAGAAGGTGTATGCCATTACCTCCCCCAGCCCATATGAACACGGATGTGTGGTGGTTTGTGTGGTTGCTTAGTCTTTTACATTAGTGTAATGTAATAACTGTATCTAAACATACATCATTTTATGACTTGCATAATTACCCAAAACCACCTTTCGTTTGGAATGAGAAAAACCTTATCCTGGACACAGGTATGACGCCAACTGGGATATTTGGCCCCTCACTTGTCCTGTGTGCAGTGTGACATATAGGTTGTATGCAAATAGTTGGAAGGAAAAGAGACTTCTGTAGCTCGTGCTCTGTTTTCACTTCTATTTGCAGTCCAAAGAAAAGCATTTTTCACTAAAAATATTGTAGTTGCATGAGGATTGTTTAAAAAAATGTTCACACCATGTGTGTCCCATTTCATTGATTGTATCATTTTCACTATAAGAAATGTGTCTTTTTCATTAAAACCACATTGCCATCAAAAAGCCTTTTTGTTACCTTCAAGTTGAGAGCCATATTCATTTAATATGTATTTATTATTTTCTGTGTGTCAGACAAGTGGAAAATGGTCATACTTATAAATAAAACTTAGATTCTGCCTCTCAGAGATGATAGCGGATAAAGAGCCCAGGAACTGTTGTCATTGGGATCTTAAATGTCCTTGAAGGTCCATGCATTGAAGGATTGGTCTCCAATAGGGTGCTATTGGGAAGCAGTAGAAGCTGTAGGAGGTGGGGCCCACTGGGTAGACCCTAGATCACTGGGAGAGTATCCTGCAATAGGACCCCAGCCTCTTCCACTTCCTATTGCTGGTTTCCTGTCTAGGAGGTGGGCAGCTTCCCCCATCATACTCTGATGTGTTGCCTCTCTAGAGCGCCAAGACCATGGAGCCAACTGATCTCAGACTGGAACTCCCAAGCTGTGAGCCAGAGAAACATTCCCTCTTTACAAGCTGAGTATTTCCAGTATGTGTGGCAATGGGAACTGATGAATGCAGCCAATAAGCAGTGACCGCAGAGAGACGGACTGTGCACCCACCAGGTGTGGTCAAACCCTCTGCCTGACAGTGTGACTCTTCTTCAACTTCTGCTGAATGAGCAGATGTGGAGCTCTGGGTGGAGCAGGAGCGAGAGATGAGCATGACGGAAGATGGAACCAGAACAGCTAGCTTGTGCCTTGAGACACTTCATTGAAATTCTGATCTGGAGTTAGGGAGACTGATTAGGAAACCACTACTACTACCCAGATGAAAATTTTGTGTCTCAAACCAAAGGAAATGAGCTGATATAAGAAAAGGGAGGTTAACTTGACAAGACTTGGGAGCGTGGAAAGAAAAAATCAGAAGGTGCCTGTTTTTCATCATTGGTCAGGTGTTGGAATGGGCACCATTCAGGGGATGGAAATGCAGGAGGAAAAACAGGTTGGACAGAGCAGAGTACAGAGGAAAGCTGAAGCGATCGAGGCCACCTACCAACACATGGTACCTCATGTTCTTGTCCCAGAAGATGCTGGTGACAGCACGACTCAAATTAAGTTAAATGAACCCTGACCATTTCTATTTGTTAACAAAAAAGTCTGAAGATAACTGTTTTGCATGCAAAACACACAGTCTGGCTTTAAGATCACGAAGTATTTCTTACTTTTTTTTTTTACTCTCAGGGATTGAACCAGTGTCTGTGCTCTGAGCAATGGCCCCAGTTTCTCTTCTCGTTTTTCATTTTGAGGCAGGGTCTTGCTAAATTGCCCAGGCAGGACTTGAACTCATAATATTCTGGGCTCAGTCTCACAGAATGCTGGTACTTCAGGTGGATGCTATCATGCCTGGTCAAAGGGTTTCTTTAGGTACATTTGTAAGATGGTGAATTTGTAACAAGAGCCTCATAATGTTTGCAATATTTCTAAACCCAGGAAAAAAATCTGCACAGTGTCTTAGTGATCAACACGATCAGCTCAAATAACCAGTTTGTCATGGAGTAATTTGTGCAAATTATACTAGCGAGACTATTTTGTACCATCTGCATGATTTAGTGGAAAGCATTTTCTTCTATTATTTAATCCCTTGGGCTTTAGGGAATTGTTTTACAATGATCTAATACAGAAGAAGCCATTTTATTTACAGGATTTATTAGAAATCACATCTACTGGTTTTTCCCTTGGTTTGCAGGCCAACATGAACATAAAAAGCAAGTCCGGACACAGACTCAACAGTACAGCGTTAGACTTGCTCACATTCCCAAGGCTTTTAAAAATTCATGAGTCAAATTCTAATTTGAGCATTGAAAAGGGTCTTAAAAGTGTATTCTAAATCAATAGGTACCAATTCATATAGGTGTCATGCACCTTTGAAGACCTAATAGAAGCCATGAAACCTGTACCACAGAATCCAGGAGCATGCGTATGCATGGGGTACACAACCCAGCAATGCGCAGGGGTTTCTGGTGTCCACCTGTACGTTCTGGTTCAGGAACATAGCCTGCGAGTTTCACGTCTTGTCATTCCTATTCTTTTCTCCATTTTAATGTTTGGTTATGAAGATAATGAGCAGTGGGGCTCCAGGCGGTGCGCACACCAACGTACTTCTTAGCACACATCAGCTTGACTTATCAAGACACGACTGAGAACCCGGAAGGAAGGTAGGATGAAGACCACACACAAAAGCTTTTGCATTTCATGAGGAGTCACACTGATGCTTGTTAGTAACCTATTCTCTCTTTAACAAAATTCTATGCTCAGCTGTCAGCTTTCCTGACCACCAGCGAAATGGAAGCTGGCAAATGGACCACTGCAGACACACACGCTGATCGCCGCATGAGTGCAGCTTGTTGAGAGCTCGACAGCAAAGAAGGAGAAAAAAAAATCCTGTGGTACTTCCCCGGGGTCTGCTTTAAGCCTGACATTGAACTAGGCACTGTGCATAGGAAGATGAATAATTTCATGGTGTCATTAAATGCTTGGAAGTTGTGAAAAAGAAATCAATATTCACAATGTAACATGGTAAATGTTCCAGTAAAGATCTGTGCAAATGACTGTGTGGAGAACAAAGAAAGGAATGATCAGACTCTGCCTTTTATCTCCTTTAGAGATAAAGGAACAACTGCACTGGATCTTAAAGGACAAGAGTCGGCCCCAGAGTCACAGGGATGCTTAGATTTCAGACCAAACGTGTATAGACAGATGACCACAGGCAGGTATGATAGATAGGGGTAGAGGAAAGGGGTGGCTGGGCAGGTATGCAAAGGCAGGCGTCAAGGAGGAGCTGTGGATAGGGAGGTGTGGACAAGGTTGAAGTACTGCTAGTAAAATAGATTTATGTCACTATAAAGCTATCATTAAATATTATGTCCAGGTATTTGGACTTTTCCTGATAGGAACTTGAGGAAATCCGCTTCAGTTTATGAAAGTTTACTCCATCAGGAATTGCTTTTTTTTTTTTTTTTGAGAGAGCATCTTGCTGTGCAGTTGAGGCTGACCTTGAGCTCACTTTGTAGCCCAGGCTGCTTTCAAACTTGCAACAATCCTCCTGCCTCAGCCTCCCAAGTGCTGGGATTACAGGCCTGCACCACCATGCCTGGTTGAACCAAGAATTTGGAGGATGGGTTCCAGCTACCACTGCCTGGTCTGGTAAAGAGAGCAGCTAGAAGAGAAACTGTGACAGTGGCCTGAGCCTGCGAAAAAGGGGTTGAGGACCTGACTGAAGAAATTTTGATGAAGACAGATAGAGAAAAGGTTAGAAAGAGATAGCTAGCTAGAGATAGAGATAGAGAGATAGAGAGAGAGATAGATATATAGGCAGACAGACAGACAGATGATAACCATTTTGTGTATATGTGAGAACCTGGTATGTAAATATCTGCAGCTTGAAAATATTTTCATACAATAAAATCTAAGGAAAAAAGGGAAGGAAGCATGTGGTGAATCCGTAACTGCATGTACACTGGTCTGCTTTCCGTTATTCTGACAGACACCTGGGGTGCTTAGTGTACAGAGGGAAAAGACAATCTCAGCTCACAGTTTCAAAGGGTTCAATCCATGGTCTCTTGGCTTCATGAAGCTTCTGGCCATGGCCAGTTGCTGTTTTTAGGCATGTGGTGACAATAGGTCATGGGTGGGACTGTGTAGTGGTGGAACACTACACAGAGACTAACTTCATGGCAGCTAGGAAGAGAGAGTGAGGAAGAGGAAGGGCCGTGACACCACTGTCTCCTTTGAGTGCACACTCAAGTCTAAAACCTCCCACTTGGTCCTGTTTCCTAATAACTCCAACTTCACCCACTTGCTTCCCACCAGCAATGAATTCTTTAACAAATAGGACTTTGCGAAACTTTCCAGATGCAAATTGTAGCAGTAAACATTTTTCTATCCAACCCCAACCTCACAAAAGCAATATCATTGTGAGTTTAGAAGATACCTCCAGAGATCTTCAGATGGTCTACAGTTTGCCTTTGAAACAAATAGCTGCAGAAACTATCAAATGCTAAACTTTGTGAATAACTGCATCTTGTTAAGAATAATTCCCTGCACTTCTTTAAGCATAATCCTTAACTAAGTCTCTGCAGTGTCTTACTCTCAGCCTCATGCTTTGATAAATAGGAGTGAGTAACAGGCCACATGGAGGCTAAGCAGGCTGGAGAGAATCATTAGCTGTGGCTCCTGTTTCCTTTTCTCTTTGCCTCCTGCTCTATGTGAGCTCATCCAGTCCTGTTGCTTAAATACCATCTCAATGCCGATGACTCACAAATTTTTATCTTTAGCCTAGGCCTCTCATCTGCACTTCAGGTCGTATATCCAACTGTCTCCTTGTCATCTCCACTTGGAGTCTAACACGAATCTCAATTTTAAAGAGGACAAAAAGTACTGAACTTTAAAAATCATGCACTCAACCTTCTCTTCCCCCAAACCCAGTCTCCCCCACTGCAGCAAAAGGCATAATCATTTATCTAGTAACTTGTTGGCCAAAAGACTGGGGGTGACCATTCATGACCTTGGTCTTTTTCTAGCCCCCCTTCCAGTGCTTAATCAGTTTCTAAATCCCATCAACTGCAGTTCTCAGATGCATCTCAAATCTTCCTAAGTCTTTGCCTCTCCTGAAATGAACTCAATCCAAGCCACTAGTGGGCTGTTTCTCCTCCAAGCCACCTTCACCACAGTGGCTAGAGTGCTCTTTAAAATTATACCATGTCATGTTCCTGCTTAAAAGCTTTCCAGTGCCCTCAAAATCCTATCCAAATTCCTTTCCTAGGATTGAAGTGACAACATTCTGGGTTAGACGGCCCTCCTCCTCTCCTAACTTGATAAAGCCTCGTGTCCTTCCATCACTCCCTTCCATTCACATGGCCTTTCCTCTGAGTTCCTACACATAACAGTTTGTCCCAGCCTAACCCCTCACACACTGACAGACTGTGTGGAACTCCTCACACAGGTATTTCCCTTCCTCTAGAAAAGACTTCACCTGAGCTAGACTTCATCTTCCCCATACTATCTGCTTGACTACCTAAGCCAGGAGTCACAATACTTACTCATTCTGCAAAAGTCATATAGTAAGTACTTCTGGCTGTACAGACCACGAGGTTCCAGTCATAACTACTCAGTGCATTTATGCCACTGCAGCCATCAAAAGTGTGTGAATGAATAGGTGTGGCATTGTTCCAATAAAACTTTATTTTACAAAAAAGGGCAAAGGCTAGATTGGGCTCTTCAGTTGTGCCTTCTGATCTCCACTCTAAGCCAAAGTATGTCTTGCACTCATAGATGCTCAGGGGCAGGGAGGAGCTGAAATCCCTTAGACTAAATAGTGCCTGGTACAATGCATGCTGCACAGTGAGGCCTTAGTAAGAAAGAAAAGAAGGAAAGAAGACATGAAGGAAGGAGGACTTCTTCAAGCCGGGATACTCTGAGCCATGCCCAGCTCACAGTTTGAACTCCACACCCTAGTGGGAGAGTCCCAGGGTGAGTCACTTCTCACTCTTCCCTTTCTTAGTCTTCCTCCACCGATGGCCTGCTGCTGACTGTCTCCTTTGTCACTGGTGCTGTGCTAGTGAACCTGACCTGACAAGCACTTCAGATCAGCCAGCCCTGCAGCCCACGGGTTCTTCCCAGACTGCTGTTCCCAGAAACCTTCTTCCTACTCCCATGCCTACCCCAGGCCAGGGCAAGAGCCAAGTTTTGTGAAGTGAAATTGAGAGGCACAGAGCAGTTAGCAAGAAAGCCAGTGGAGGCCCCTCTTGGCCTGCAGGGAGCCCTGCTTCTCCTTCAGCAGTCATTTCGGTGAAACGACCCTCAGCACAATTCCTCACTGCTTTTCTACTTTGGCAGATGAAAAGTAAGTAATTGGGCAGCCCTACAGTGTTCCTTTGAAAAAGTCACCTCCCCAAAGATGAAAGCCCCTTCCCCAAACCTCCCCTCCTCCAGACTGACTGGAACACCAGCAAGGACACTGAGAGCTGGGCAGTCATTAAAGATCATCAACTGAAGAGCCCTTCACCAGGCTGGATTACATTTAATAGATAGCAAGACTGTTCCTGCCAGCTCCCGTTAAGTTTCACCAAAACTGTGTCTAATTAAAATCTTCAATTTAATTATGCTCCTCTGCATTACAGATTTGGGTCAAATTGGTTTAATTTGGTGCAGGTAGAGACGCTGGTTTCACAAGAGAAGTGAACCCACTGCGGGCTCTGCCTGGCGTCCCAGATCCTCCCTGGACCATCTTGTACAATCTAGATTGCATTTGGGGTAGGCGACTTGCCTGTGCTTCAGGAAAATAGTGGTTGGTGCTCTGTGCACATCTGTGGGAGCTGTCCTGAAGCCACAGCAAGGTTGACAGCTGTCTTCTCCCACTGGCCTCCCCCTTCGAGCCTGCGGTTCCTCTTCTGCTTTAGAAACACCCCCATCTCGGGGAAAATCACACCCAATCTGTCAGTAAAATATGCTGCAGGATTGAAGTTCTTTTACTCCAAAGAGAAATCTCAGCCTGTCAGGAACACTGCTAGAACTTTCTCAAGTTTTTGGTCCACAGAGCCCCAAAAGTGCTCTCTGCTCAGCCAGCCCCAGGCGCGCTCCCCTTCCTTATGCTTCTGGGCTCTGGTCACTGCATATACTTCCTGATTCTTCCTAGGGCCATTTACCCCATGCTACAAGCTCCATCTTGACAGATGCCCAGGTGGGGCACCCTCCTAGCAATCAGACCTTTCCCCAAAATCCCTGCCTGGTGTCCCACCCAGCCCAAGGATTCCCTGCTCATCTGATACCAGTCTGCTCCTTGTAAATCTAAGTGGGGAGCTCCCTACATCTTGCAGATGTGGCCAGGGGCTTTTGTCCTTATGAAATCATAGGCTGAAGGCTGCCTGCCATGCTATGAGTCAGTTTCACTGAAGGATATTTAAAATCCTATTTGTATACTGCAGGGTAGAATGGAAGATTCGTATCTTCAAGGCATAACAGGAGACTTCAGACTTAAGCAGAGTTAAGTTAATGGCTACAACCCCAGGCCCTCTGTGTCTCAGTCAGTTTTCTGTGTGTTGGGTAAACGGGCCTGAGCAGCCATGGCAGTGTGTTACCACCTGGTGAAATATTTGCTTTTCCGATCTCACTAAAGGTCTGGCACGTCCTCTAGGGAGGGTCCTTAAATCTACTTCTGCAAATGCTTTCTTTTCCAGCTCCATCCACTTCCAAACTGCTGACTCTTGCTGGCCACTTTCACTTGCCCAGGCTGCCATAGGTGGCCTTGAGATTAGCTATTCAACAACTCTGTCTTGGTTACTTTTCTCTCATTGCTGGGACAAAGTACCAGACACCCAAAATTAAGGAAGGAAAGGTTTATTTAGCTCACAATTTGTAGAGGTTTCCGTCCATATTCAGCTGGCTCCACAACAGACTGGCACATGGCAGAAGGCCATGGTGCAGTTCATGGTGGCAGAAAAAAGCAAAACAATAAGAGCAGAAAGGGAAGAGTAATCGTAACAATGGCAAAAAAGGGCAAGCCTTAGGAGATCTTGTACTGTAGCAACATGAAACTCAGTTGTGCCCCAAATTTTCTGAACAAGGAGATTATGGAGCCACAGAGGAAAGAGACTGATGATCTATAGTGTGCCTGGGGAGAGTCACATGGAGAGAAGACTTTCTTGCAGGCTTTTATAGAGAGCAAACTGTTCAAGCAATGGCCGTGACTCACCCACATGATAACACAGACAAAGGATCTACAGGATAAGGTACAGGATTACAAGATAAACCCTGAGGGGACTTCACTGACCTCATCAGAAACAAAAGCTACATCTTTTGGTATATAGGTTTTGCTCTATCTCGGTCTTAACCATCCAGCAGAAAAGTATAAAAATGAGGTATATAACATGGGGCCATAATAATAAATTGAGCTGTAAATGGCTACAGTCAACAACTTCTTTAGATAACTCACTATTAATGTGGAATGCTGGACTGTGTTGGATTGTGTCGCCAAGTTCAGGCACCTAAATTGCTTTAATGACAATGGAGTATCCATCTCTGACAGGTCTAGACAAAAAAAAGGGGGGGATACAAAGGAAGAATCATGATGTGTGGGTATACACAGCACAGTTAGAATAAATATGCAATGCTTCTGCTTAATTCTGTGAGAAGCAAGATTTGCACTAATAGTGGTTGGACAAGATATTATGTTGGCTTCTAGTACTATGGACAGACACTGGGGAGATAACAAGGTAGAGGGTGTCAGTTGTTGAATCTGTGATATAAATCAGCTGTAGAGAAATAAGACAGGTGTATAGCTACACTCTTCATTCACTGATTAGAGACATCTGCTATAATAATGCCTATAAGTATATTATGCATGCACCTTATACGACACCAAACATTACAAAAACATTTTGCAATGTATTGATTTGTTGAATCTGTCTTGTTAATTTGTCTTGAAACTTTCTCATTGCTATTTGTTCTTCAATAAAAATAATAAAGAAAATAAAAGGGCAAGTCTGTCTGCCTTGGCTATGCACTCCAGGCCGAGTGTAGCACTCACACCCATAATCCTAGCAGCACTCACACCCATAATCCCGGCACTGACTCCTGAATTAATCACGACTTCTGGAAGTCCACCCCAATGGCCTCATGAGGTGCTGAGGGGCATATAGACACAAGCCACAGCAAACTCCAAGCCTTCCAGTTACAGCCTATGTGCCCAGGCTCCCATGACCCTTCCCAGCTTCCGAGTTTCACAGCACTTGAGTTGGGTTGGGAAACAGAAGACATCCTTAGCATCAGTCATGGATAAAGAAATAAAGCAAACAAATAAGTGGCTGCTTTTAGGGTTTCAAAACTATCACACAGCATGTTCTTGCTTGTTCTCTACTGATAAACTGACTAGATCTTAGTACTCCACAATCACTTAGAGCTAGATATTTCACTACAGCTTTATAATCCTTTATGCAAGAAATCCACTAGAGACTTTGCTGGAAAATAGTGCAGGTTTGGAAACCATGAGATGATAATAGAACTAGTAGTAGATAAAGTGTATCGTAGCATGCAAGATACATGGCTGGATGCTATAAAAATTTTTTTTTTTTCAGAACCAAGGATTGAACTCAGTCCCTTGCACTTGCCAGGGAAGAGCTTATTCCACTGAGCCATCTCCCCCGTCCCTGGATGCTATAAAATTAACTGCTATTGGAGTGAGAATATTGGAGGTGGTTAGAAAAGAGGTGCTCCTTTTGTATTGAAACATAGTCCAGGGAGATGGAGTGTGCTGCTTGAGACTTGTGAGTAAAAGCCCAGCTTCCTAGAGCCTGTAGTCCATGCTTGTTTGGCAAGATGACAGTGACCTGACAGAAGTCACCGATGTACACAGAGTGGAGTGAGATCCGGGGCAAGGGCTGGCATGACATGAGGCCAGGAGGGACCGAAATAAAGTACACAAGAGGCATCACAGAGCAGGCATGCGAGCATTTACGTGGTGAATTAATTATACTAATATAATGGCTAAAACATTTATTATGAGCTTGCTCTGGGCTGGGCAGCAAGCTAAATGCCATCCATGCATCACTGGGTTAATACCTGTAATGGTCTTGACAGGACCTTTTATTATTCCAATTTTATAGGTGGGGAACAGAGCCTCCAAAAGGTTAAGCGATTTGTGCAAGGTGGCTTGGCCGGTAAGTGGCATAGCTGGGGTCTGACTGCAAGGTCTGAGTATTTCATTGTGGCATTTTTCTTCCTCTTGCTTTAAAAACTGACATTATTATTTAAGTTCTCTTCCCTCCCCTCTGAGACTGTTTAGGGCCCTGTACTCAGTATGCATGAAGGGTAGAAGCAGGGTGTCTGTTCTCTAAATTCTGCTTAATGCCCTTCCCCTGCTGCTTCCTGGGTGGTAAACTCTTAGTGACTCTTACTGTTTTTTTTTTAATTGTTAAAATTATTTATTTACTTGGTACAGGGTCTCACTATGCAGCTTGGACTCTTAGTGATCCTCCTGTCTCCTTCTCCCCAGTGCTGAGATTATAAGTGTGCGCCACCATGTCCAGGCTGGTGGTCGGCCAACATGGCAGGCAGTACCGAGTCCTTGTGCTTGCCAGGCAGGTGCTTAGCCCACTGAGTTATCTCCCCGGGCCCTTGCTGGTTATTAAAGGAACTATTTGTTAGTGGGTGAGCACTGAAGAAATCAGGCTCTGTAGCAGGCGAGGGACTCTTTGAAGAGACCCACTCCATGGTTGTCCAGTGAAGCCAGCTCACTGTCCCTGGCTGAAGGTACATGTTGGGTTGCTTCGGAACTCTCTTTTCACCTTCCCTCTTTGCATGGCTCATTGCTTCCTATCACACAGGCCTCCAAGAAGGCCTCACTAATTCCTCCAAATTTACATCAGAGCTCCCCACACAATCTTATATTTGTCCCACCATAGCAATTATCTCAGCGTATTTCAATCACCTATTGATTCTCTAGCCAAAGTGATCGTGGCTCACTGAGAACTGGTTTGCCTTCAATACAAGTCTATATGCATGGCACAAAGTCTGAAAAAAGCCACTTTTGTTGCATATATCACTGTTGAGTGAGAGAAACAGATATAGTGAGAACCCTGTCATCCAACTCCAAATGGACAGCAGGATCCCCAAAACTTTCAAGGAGCAATGGAGGGCAGTGAGTGCAGATTCCCAGCGCACAGTTCTGCTTAAGTCCTGGTTGAGGTTGGTATTGTCCTAGGATACAGTAAGGAGAAGGAATGATGGGAGGAAGCTGAGACTGGTGACCAGGGCTAATGACCTCCTCTAACAGTTACTAGAGCCCTGTGACTTGGACATGCTCTGGATTCTCTCAAACTTTTCTTTTCTTTTTCTTTTTCTTTTTTTTTTTTTTTTTTTGCAGTACCAAGGACTCAACTCAGGACCTTGCACTTGAAAGGCAAGCATTGATCCTACTGAGCTATGTCCCCAGGCCCAGCTATCTCCCCGGACCCTCTCTCTAACTTTAAGAGAGGAAATGCTGAATCACTGTGTTCACCTCCTGGGATTGCTGTGATGATTCACTGAAGTGCAGTAGGGCACAGTGCTTGGCACTCAGTGGTGTCAGGTTCTATTTTTATCTTACAGCATTCTGTGGTACTAGAGTGTGAGATTATCCATCTTTACTCAGGGCAAAGCTGCCAGAGCACTCTAGCATCAGCAGTACATTATTATGCAATTAATGTATACAAATAATATCTCAAGAAATATGCAGATTAGTTAAATGAACCAAGTGGGCAAGGTTTGGAAGCCAATTTATGTTCTCACTGGGAAACCCTGGCCTAGTCTACCTGACCACAAATATCATTAAGCATCCAGACTTCAGCAGGATCCATCAAAAGCCTCAGGTCCTTGGCTCAGGATTTTTTTTTTTGAGACAGGATCTCACTATGCCATTCATTGGCCTTGTGCTTACTTTCGTAGTCCCCAGGGTTGGTCTTGAACTCATAGAGATCCTCCTGGCTCAACTTCCTAAGTGCTAGGATAATAGGTGTGCGCTACCACATCTGGTTGCCTGACTCAGTAATGCTTCTCACTCCTCAGCCTACTGTGAATTCAGTACACATGGTTAAATATTGAAACAAATTATGAAACATCATGAATTTAGATGCCAATGAAATGCTTTCAAACTTTCCTTAGCCATCATTTTTTCTTTGACAAGAGGATGGTGAGTAAATTTCATCTAATTTTTTTTTAAGCCATTGGCAGCAATGTGAAGAACATGCAATTCAGGATATACATTTAAGAACAAAGTTTATTTTATTTATTTATTTATTTATTTATTTTTTGCGGAACCGGGAATTGAACTCAGGCCCTTGCGCTTGCCGGGGAAGCACTTATTCCACTGAGCCATCTCCCCAGCCCCAAGAACAAAGTTTAAAGTTGTGATCAAATGAATTCACAGCAAAATGAATCTGACATATTCAATAACAGATCTTATTGTACTGCATGATAATTACACAAAATGAGAAGTTCACACAATGGCTGTAATTATTTATTCGTTACTTTCACATTGTCAAACCAAACTTTTATGGATTTTTGTCTTTTTAGTTCTGCATTTATAGAAAGCCCCTGTGTCAACTGTTTTCTCTGCTGTTCCTTATAATTTAAATGAGTCCTCCTTGCACACAGGCACCATTAGGCACAGGCACACTCATGCAAGTTAGAAGACAGAGACCTGCCTGGGATTGTGTCCCTGTAAGAGGCTTCTTCAAGCTGCTGATGCTCTTCTTCTGGTTTTAGCCTCAGGGCTTCCTGGTTCCCAGCCAGTGATGTCTTAGTCTTTTCCTGCACTGTTCATTCTGTGCAAGAGGCAAAATTATGGGTAAGAAGATTCATTTATACTCTTCCATAATAGAACCACCGAGGCTGGCCAAATAGCTCAGAGGATTAAAGTGCCTGCAAGCAGGCACAGGGGTCGGGGATTCAATCACGGGCCTGCTGTGCCAGCCCTCCCCCTGGGGCACACTGAGACAGTGATTGAGAGAGGATGTGGTGGTGAGCATCTGTAATCTGCTCTAAACAGGTTGATCACTGCAAGTCCAATCTAATAGTGAGATCCTGAACACTCTGTAGACCATTCCCTAAAAATACAGAATAAAAGACATAGTAGGACCACTGACCTCATTTGCTGCTGTAACAAGTAGACCTCAGCTGTGTAACGCTGAAGCACAATGGAATGTGCTTTTGCTTGTGTATGAATCCTAAGCACATGTTCTCGCTTGATGTGAGACTTCATGACCCAGGGCTCCTCTGTCTTGTGACTCCATTGTTCCTTAGATGCTCATCTTTGCTGTGTTCATTGAGCTGGCAAAAGAAGAGAGCAAGGCTGGGATCTCCCTACTTCTAAAAGCCATTGCCTGTGACTTGCACCCATTACTGTCATTAGAACATGGCCATGTAGTCACCTCTCTCACTTCAAGGGAGGCCCAGAAGTGAAGGGAAGGAATGTCTTCAGGAAGGCAAAGAAGCAGGTTCTGGCATATGATGCATAATCTCTGTCCTTTCAAAAACCAGCGTGAAAATGAAAAGTAGAGCCCGCACTCCAGATTTAGAGATGGAGCAGGCACAAAGGAGATATGCATCAGGGACAATAAAACAAAAAGTTATAAATGTAAGCCCAAGACAACTGGGGGAATGTCAATATGCTCTGCATTATAGTATTATATTAATATTGCATTTCCCAAGTGTGATAATTATGTTCTTGTGACTTGAGATGTCACTTGAAGTGTGTAGCATCTGTAAGGAGCCAGGACCACTGGATATGATGCAGTGTGATGTGAGACTAGGAGGGGGTCTGAGCTGCTGAAGTATCAAAGGTCCAACATCCAGGGCAATGGAGGAGCCCAGGGGAGGTTAAAGTCATGATGGAGCTTGGATGGCACAATGCTTGACTTCATCCCTCAGGCCAAAGGGTGCCATCTAAGGGCAGGGTAGGCACATGGTCTGATGCATATTTTAAGGTAGAATTCATTTAGAGTGAATTTGAAGGGAAACAAGTCCAAATGAAAGCTGAATAATATCATGCACTTTGTAATTCTTTGTGCTTTCAGGAGCCAGGCTTGTGCTAATGACTATAAACATGTGGTGGGGCTAGCTACCAGGATATGTGAAAAAGTAGAATCAGGCTTCACTAGACCCTCTCTAGAAGTTAGGGATAGTGGTACATATCAAATAATACTAAAAATGACATACAGGTACAGCTGGAAGTCGTCAGGAAGGAGACAGTCAGGGCTCTGTGGGATCCCATGATGGCTGTGCCTGACTTTTAGTTGGGAAAGGTGAAGTCACAGAGAAAGTGCTGTTTGCTCTAAGAATTACAAGATGAGTAGAAGTGATTAGGGGAGACTGAACTGAAGGGAGAGTTGACAGCATGGATCAATGCTCTTTGGTTGGAAGGAACGTGCTGGGATTTCCTGCGTGGCTGGAAGCAGTGACTGAGTACACATGTTGAGATCAGAATAGGATCAGCCCCAGGGGTCCTTTGTGAGCCATGGTAATGGGCTGGGGCCTTTCTCCTGCATGTGCTGGGAAGACACAGAGGGTACAGCTGGTGACTATGTGAGTAGAGAGGAGTGGTGGGCAACATAATCCCTACTGCTGCACAGGAGAGGATGGGTTACGGTAAGTACAGGCTTCAGACTATGCCAGCCATCCCGAGAGAGATGACAAGGGAGGGAAAGAGGAGGCAGAGTCAAGACAGTTACAATTTGGTATCTTATTTAAAATTTCAAGGTTATGGAGCTGGAGTTAAGGAGAACCAGCCAGATAATGATATCATCAAGTGACAGAGAGCTTACCGAGCAAAGAGGAAACAGCTATAAAAACACAGAGAGCTTAGGTTGAGACAGGTTAAGTGTGGAGAGCCAGGAGGAGTGGTTTAGGAGAAAGATAAGTAAATGAATTTGAATCTTAAGAGGTAAACTGGAGTTAGACTGAGACCTGTGAGTATGCAACATTTGCATTTACAGCAGAGATGCTGCTTCAATGTACTGATTTTAATTCCTGTGGACATGCACTCAAAAGGGGAATTCCTGCATTATCCAGTAATTCTACCTTTGGTGTTCATAAGAAGCTCTATACTTTCCCCCCAGTGTGGCTGTACTGATTTACAACAGCACCAACAGTACGCAAGGGTTCTCTTCTTTACCTCCTTCCCAATAGATGTTCTTTCATTCCCCCTCCTTTTTTTTTTTTTTTTTTGCAGTGCTGGGAATTGAACCTGTTGATTTACTACTGAGCCACATCCACTTTAATTAAAAATTTTTTTTTTTAGATAAACCCTAGTTAAGTTGCCTATAATGGCCTCTAAATTGTAATATACGTGCCTCAACCTCCTGAGTAGCTAGGATTGTAGGCATGCAGCACCACGGCCAGCTCTCTCTCTCTCTCTCTCTCTCTCTCTCTCCCTCTTTCTCTGTCTCTCTTTCATCCTTTAGCTAATGTAAGAGGTATGAGGTAATATTTTGCCATACTTTAATTTGCATTTCTCTGAAGATTAGTCATGTTGAACAGTTTTTCATGTATATGTCAGCCAGTTGTAAGTCTTCTTTTGATAAATATCTATTCTGGCCTTTTGCCCTTAATTTCTTAATAGTGTTGTTTTATTTTGGTCATGAGTAGTCTGAATTCTTAGGATATTAGGCCCTTATCCACTGTGTAGAATAATGGTTACCAGAGGCAGGGAGGGTGAAGTGGTGGGGAAAGGGGCTGAATTGATCAATAGGTACAAATTTTATTCAAACAAGAGGAATAGCAAGCTAAGGAGATAGCTCAGTTGCATAAGCACCTGTCAGGAAAGCTCAAGGTCCCTGGTATTGGAAAAAAAAAAGAAAAGAAAACTAAAATGAAAGGAGTAGCTTTTGGTGATCTATCACACAGCATGTTAACTATAGATAATATAAATTTTTTACCATATATTTCAATACAGCCTTATTCTACTTCTTTTCCCTTTCCCTCCCATCATCCTTTGCCCTTGGTCTCTTGTACCCCTTCCCACCTGCAAGAGATCCATCTTCTTGTCTACTTCTGTCCATCCTCTGTTGCTTTCTTTGTTTGTCTTTGCTTTATTCAACTGTGAGATACCACACACTGTTTAGCCTGTGTGTCTGGTTAATTTTGCTTAACATTATCTTTTTCATTCCTCTACAAATGTCTCAGTTTGTTCTTTTTAATAACTGAGTAGTGTGCTATTATATATAGATGCCCCATTTTCTTTACACACTTATTTGTTAATGGATATAACAATCTGTTTCCAGGATTTAGCCATTATGAGTTGTGCTTCTATAAACATTGGTACACATGTATTTCTCTAGTGCAATGTCTTATGTTCCTTAGAGAAGATACCTAGGAGGGGGATAGCTGGGTCCCAGGGAATTTCTCATTTTAATTCCTCAAGAAATCCCTATACTGAAGTCATAATGACTTCAGTAGTTTAAATTCTTACCAACAATGTAGAAGGATTCTTTTTTCATCACGGCCTCACCAGCATTAACTATTTTTTAAAATTTTACTTCAGTATTACTTAGTTCTTGGGCTCTCTTCCCCTTAGTTGCTTGACTTTGATGTTCCCCTCAGTGAAATCCTGGCCATCTCCCAGCCCTCCTGGAGACCATTAGATGAGTCATTTCTGTAAGTATACTCTCCTGTTTGTCTTCTTAACCTATAATTAATGTTGTTTTTCCTTTCAAGTTAAAGAAAGTTTTAAAAAGCCATCTTGCAAACTAAGCAAAACAATCCTTTATGTTGGATGAAGACACACTCCCATAATCAAAACAGTTCTTATGTAGTAAGAATTCTGATATTATTAGTTCAATTTCACACCAAATATTAGGGAGAAAACCCCAGCTCTCCCTGGGTCAGGCCCACACATACAGAGGCTGCCAACTCCCTAGAAAATGAGTTGGAGACATTAGGACATCAATAATTGCTATCTTAGATTACAGCCAAGTTAAAAACTTTCTGGAACTGGATAATAAAATAATGAAAACCCAAGGAATCTTCCATACACACAAGTGCAAACTCTGTTGCCTTGTTTTGGAAAGTAAGGGAAGGCAGGTGCTATGGTTGGGCTCTGGAATGTACCTCAAACACTTGTCCCCACTCTGACCCTATTGAGGTAGTGGAGCTTAGTGTAAAGAAATTAGGTTGTTGGCACCTGTCCCTGAAAGAGATATTGGGACCCCAGCTCTCTCTTCTTTCTCTCCTCTGTCTTTTAATTTTTATTTTTGTGGTTCCAGGGATTGAACTCAGGACCTTATGCTTGCCAGACAAGTGCTTATTCTACTGAGCTATCTCTCGAGCCCTCTCTCCTCCTCTGCTTCCCAGCCAGCATGAGATAAACAGTTCTGCTCTACATGTACTCCTACCATGGTATTCTACCTATCTGCTGACTCCAAAGCAAAGCCCAGCCATCACCCATTTGGAATCAGGGAATTCAGAGACAAAGACCTGCTAGCCTGGCTTGTGATGCTTCGCAGACTGGGATGAGGGTCACTGCTATGAAGTGTCATCCTCACTTGGCTGGTGCAGATACTGTCATTTGTCTATTGTAATTGTCCAGACACACCTTGATAAAAATCGCACAATATCTGCTTAAAAACAAAAGCTGAGTGGTGAGGAGGCCAGAACACGTACCAGATGCCTTCTTGTGAACTGCACTTGGGGGAAAGTAGTCTGAACACTGGCAGGAAGGGAAAGACTTTTGCTGGAAATGAGCAATGCTCATGGCTTCAGAGGTGTGCAGTTGGATGGGAAGGGGAGTTTGGGTAAAAAGGCTACAAATTGGATAGAGAATGATAGGGGAGGAAAGGGCATCTGGCACGAGCATGATTTGTTCAGGGCCAACAGAACCAGCAAAAAAACCTCCGAGGTCACATTCAACTCATAGGCCCTAACCTCTGTTACGACCATGTTCAGTGATGTCTCCACTTCGACTAAGTAAGAAGGATCTCTGACAGCATTATGAGGGTAGTTCCCTCCCACTTCTACAGAGATGATAATTCAGGAAGAGGATCTGCAGTATCCCTGCTGCACACATATAGCTGGTAGTTCTGGAAATTACACTGCTTTCTTGCTCGCGTTCACCATGTTTGGAACTGTCCTTTCCAATGCAGACAATTTACTGTAGTTCCTTAGTGAGGGTATTTGGGTCTGGGTCTCCCAAATGTGAGTGTGCCATCATATCCGTTGTCCATACCCATTAAATCACAAGGGAAAACACTAACTCTCAATAAAAATGTATCTTCTAATATGTAATGTCTTAAGAAACTACTTCTCTTTGGGTCCTCATGATCCATTGAGGAAGAGAAGATACAAATTAAAGTTCCCATTCTACAAACAAAGGATGGAACTTTTCATTGACACTTTCCCAGAGTGATATTGCTAATAAATGACAGAATGTCTTACTTATGCTGTCATTGCTAAGGCAAAATTTCTGACATCCACAAATTAAAGAAATGGATTATTTCCACTCACCAGTTTGTAGAAGTTTCAGTCCACAGTCAGCTGGCTCCAGGCAGAACTGCATAGCACAGGGGAATGGCAGAGGAGCAGGAGGTAGAAAGACAGCAGCAAGCCTGTTTACTCCCCGCTTTCTATATTCTACCCAGGCTATTCCTAATGACTGGCCCCTACCCACACTCAGGGTGAAGTTCCCACTGTCCACAACCACAACTATGCTAAATCCAATGAGTTCTAGTACACCTTTGATCTTAGTGTTACACACCCTAGATCCAGCTACCTCTAACAAACTCCATCTATGAGCACGTGAGCCCTTGAGGAGACATCGAGATACAACTGAACATTCCAACCATTCACTTGTAATTACAATCCTTTCTCTTCATTTTCTGCTTTTTGCCCCATGTAACAAAACCCTTGTGGTTGGCAGATAGAAAGCTAAATTGGCCATTAGCTGATCTGGATTGCAAGTGGCTTTGGTGTCTTTACTTATTCATTTATTTATTCATGGTAGTGGGGACTGAACCTGGGGCCTTAACATTGAACTACATTCCCAGCCTGCCCCCACTCTCCACACTTCGAAAAAAAAAAATGAGACAGGGTTAAATTGTCTAGACTGAGCTTGACCTTGTAAATCCTTCTGCCTCAGCCTTAAAGAGTTCTGGGATTATAAACCTGTGCCACTATCCCCAGTTTGGTCTCATGCCTTTAAATCGTAAATAGTTCATTTTAATGCATTGGTTATGGGTTCGAATAACCAAGATCCTAATTTACTATTCAGGTTCCCTGGAACAAGCCTAAAAATGTTGAACTTTAGAACTTCTGAGGATGGGGCCTGAGAAGCTGCAGTGTGTAAAACACTCTGCAAGTGCTTCTGATGTTCAAAGGTTTGAGAACCAAAGAAACTAAGCAAAGCAGCCATGGGGACTGCCTCCCTCAAAGTGAACCCTCAACTATTCTTAGATTTATTACCCAGGGAGCATAATACTCAGCCTTTAGATTCTGTCCTCACTTCCATCCTTATCCCCAGTCCTACATTTTCTTTCTTTGGTTCATTAACAATGTCTCTTAAGGGAAGAGAAAGCCAACACAATTTAAGTTAGTCTTTTGGTTTGGGAGTGCCTCTGATGACTTTTTATAAAGGAGACTGAAATTTTCCTCCCCATCCCAACTCCTGGGCAGTAACCTCAAGGGTAAGGGTGTGAGTTTGAAGATTGATGAAAAAAATCCTGACTTGAACAGACTGCAGTGGAGGCTTCAAACACACACCTGGCATGATTGCTTATTCTGTGAGTGTGCGGCATAGAAAAGAGCAGCCTGTTCTCAAAATAGAAGCCAGAGATACAAAGGAATCAGAAACAGCCTCGTGTATTTGTGCACAGTGCAGTGCAGCTTCTGGTATTTTTATTACCAATCAGAAGAAGCTTGTTACAGTCAGCCATCTGCTTGAGTCACTGCCCGGCTGCAACGGCCGCGGCTTTAGAGAAGGAACACGATGATCAAAGCCCTGGCTCAGGGAAGAGTCACGCACGGAGCAGTGAGCCGACTGTGACCTATGAGTGACATTCTGCAGCATTCTGAGGGACCCAGTCACATTCTACGTCAAGAAAACTTGCCTACACACTTGGAACCTGAGAGAAAACAAGTGACTATGACATCAGGTGGAAGCTATTATATCTGTTCTCATGGAGATATTCAATATTTCAAAGTAGTCTCTGAGTCCCATTAAATTCAGACTCCCTGCACTGCCCTCCTCCTGCTGATTTTCCACATTCTAATACAGGGTTCTGGAAGAAAAAAAATGCAAGCGAGTACCATGGGATTTTTCCCCAGAGCCAAAAAGATCTTGATGCTGATTACTGACCTTACATGCAAGAAATCTTACGTTTTTCTTGTTCTTTCTAAAATCAATATACAAAATTCTCCCATGCAGCTGGAGATGTTTCTGCATCTGAGGTTATTGTTTGACTACCAAGCTTATAAAATATTTTAAACTCTTTATTCCACATAATTCCAACACCAGAGGCTTAAGAGCAGAAGGTTTCTGAAATTCTCTTCTCTTTGCTCCTTAAACTTCTGATGTTACAGGCTCACTTAGTTTAACATGCTCTATTAACTGAAAGCCTATAACTTAAAATAACCTGCTACTTTATGGACTACTGGACTATATTGGAATATTTGCCTGAATTCAAGCACCTACAATATTTAAATGACAATGGAACACCAATCTCTGACCAAACTAAATAAATAAGGGGGATAAAATTGAAGGACCATTTTGTATCTGTGTATTTGAAATAGTTAGGATAGATATACAGCTATATATAATGAATAGAAAGATTTGTACTAATAGTGTTTATGGACAGGATATCATGTCTGCATCTTGTACTATGAATGACCACTAAGAAGACAACAATATGCAATGTGTTAATTACTAAAACTGTCCCACTAAATAGGAGAACCTGTACTGTAAAATCATGTAACTCAGCTGTGCCCCAAATTTTCTGATCAAGGAGATTATGGAGCCACAGAGGAATGTGATTGATGATGTATAGTGTGCCTAAGGAGAGTTATATATAGAGAAAACATTCTCTCAGGCTTTCACAGAGAGCAAATTCATCAAGCATTGGCTGTGACTCATTCACATGCCTGATGCTGACAAAGGATCTACAAAGTGAGGTACAGGGTTACAGGATAAACCCTGAGCATACTTGACTGACTTTATCAGATACAAAAGTTACATGTTTTATTATATAGGTGTTGCTTTATCTTGGTCTTAACCATCCAGCAGAAAAGTATAAAAATGGAGGTATATAAAGTAGAGCCATACTGATATGCTGAGCTGAGAAGGGATCAAGTCAACAACTGCAGATAACCCACTAGTATTGTGGACTGCTGGACTGTGTTTTGCTGAATTCACACACCTATAATATTTAGATGTCAATGGAATACCCATCTCTGACAGGGCTAAACAAAAAAAGGGGCTACAAAGGAAGGACCATTTTGTATTTGTATATAGTTAGGATAGATATACAGTTACTTTTGCTTAACTCAATGAGAAGATTTATATTAATAGTGTTTGGACAGGATATCCCGTCTGCTTCTTATATTATGGATAGCCACTAAGAAGATTACAATGTATTAATTATTGAAACTGTCATATTAATCAGCTTTGAAACTATCTCATAGAGATTTGTTTCTCAATAAAAAAATAAACTGTCCTAATAATCAGTTTTGAAACTGTCTTATTGCTATTTGTTTCTCAATAAAATTATTTTTATAAAAGAACAATAACATTAAGGAAGTACTTAAAAATAAGCAAAATAAAGGATTTAACAAAGCAGCATTTTAAACAAATTATAATTCACCAGCACCAAAAGCTGGGGATCAGGAAGGTAGACAGACTCTGGGAAACTATTTTGAGATTGGGGAACAACAGTAACTAGGCTGAGAATGGGAGAAGTAACAAGTGTATCTATGATGGGTAAGGAAAAAGAACAAATGGTTGCTGTGGACAAGAATGCCATCAAGCTCCTAAAAATATGAAATCTGCCATGGAAGAGAGCAGCCATGACATTACTCCATCCTGAAAATATTGTTTGGCTTTCATGCTGGGTAAATCAAGGACAAATAAGGTAAGGATATGTAGCATTTATTTCTCTAGAAAACTCTCCTAGCTTTGTGGGAGGAGGTCAAGGGATAAGCAGAGGGTTGATCCACTGCGGAGAAATGGCCAACCTGGCACTAGACAGCACAGCACTGATAGAATGTGTTCTCAGATCGAACTTAGAGGCAGGCGTAGAGCTTGAATCTGAAGATAGCTGGGTGTATGCCAGCAACTGTAGCTGTGGTTTCTTGTGTGTCCTCAGGCGGCCACAACCAGAGGCGAACAGGAGCTCTCCCCATCTGTGTGGCCAGATCACCAAAACTGCTGTAGAGCGAGAGTCATCTATTTACTTTTCTTTGGAGAAAAACAATTCCAAAGTCTATTCCAAGTTCACAGCCAGATTTAATCTTTTTTATTACTATTATTTCTTTGTGGTACTCATCTAGAAGTAAAAGATTAGAAGTGCAAAATTTCAACTCTGCAATTTTAACTGTTTTTAAAGGAAGATAAAATAAATGTCAAGTCCAGCAAGGTCATGTACCCCTTCAGCAAATAATTGTCTCCACGAGTCTCTTTTTATGTATTGGAGCTGAAGTAGATTGTGAATGCCTTTCATTTAGAGGAGGACTTGCGGTTCTGCAACATTATATGGTTTAGAGTCCAAAGCTACTGTCCTAGCCATTAGTCACCCTTTCTGGGTAATCATCCCAAAATAGGACGGCCTTTCCAGCCAGCCTTTGTAGGAGGCTGGAAGTGGGGTGCTCCAGAAGCCTTCTGTGTCCACTTCATTGATTCTCTCTGGCACTTTCTTTTCATCTCAAATTTTCATTTTTAGGAAAAGGAAAAGCCTTTTATTAAAGGTTAAGGAAATTGGACTGTTTTTCAACTTGTGTCTTAATTAGGACTCTCTGGTTTTGTATATGCAGAAACTCACTCAGATAAAAATAAAACAAGGGGACTCTATTATTGGGATGCAACAATGGAACGCCAGACAAGAAAGTGCAAGGGGGTCACCCTGGGCTGCATGGCACTAGCAGTACGAGATGGTAGAAGCCACAGTTACTACCCATAGTGTACCACAGCCTCTTGTGTCTGTACCTACCACCATTCCTGCAATGTATGATTCATCCTCCTCCTTCGAGTGGATTTTTTTTCACTATTATGCCAAAGACAGCTGTTCTGTGTTCTTCAGGTTGGTTCAAGCAGTCACAACAAAATTCTAAATTTTCTGTAAAGTAAATACGATTCACTGAAGTTGAGTTCAGTGTCTGCCTCTGCTCTTATGACTATGGCTAAGGAACAGAATCATGTAATATACACATAGCTGCCACATGGCTTGATTTCTATGGCTTGATTATTCAGTTGATTAGTATTCAATAATGAGGGTCTAAGAGATAGGTAGAACCCACAAAACACAGCTACTAAATCCCATTACTAACTTCTTTCATTCAAAGGGAAATGTTGAGACATGATTGTGCCTCATAGATTCTACGAGCCATGCTTCATGCTTATCCTGCACATCATAGGATGTTCACGGTACCCTTGGCCCCCAGTCATTAAAACTGATCGCATGCTGTTCCTATGTGAATTGTGACAAATGAAAAAAATCCCCATACTTTGGCAAATGTCCCCTGGAGAAGTGATAAACTTGTACCCTGACAAAAGCCACTACATAGAGCAAAATGAAGTCACAAGGGAGATCTAGAAAGCCTACATGGAGGAGATACAGGATCAGAATGTTGACCTCTGAAAGGCAAGGAGGACCCGTCTAAAAAGAAAGGGCTGGAGGGTTGGGAATGGCATGGTAAACCCATGTTTTCTCATAGCTTGATGTTTCATGTACTCTACCACCATTTCCATCCTTCAAAGTCCTGATACACATTTGGTGAGTAGGTTGTTGTGGTCAATGATTTACAAATGGACCATCTACTACACTTTATTTTTCTAGTACATTTTGACACAGTAAAGGCACTGAAAAGTCTTGGGACAGGGCAATCTTTTTTAAATTTATACCTCTTTTTGATAGACTACACACTTTGGAGAGAAATCCTCAGGATCTGAATCCTAATCCTATCAGTTACCTACTGTTTGTCACTAAGTTATATGACCATGTTAAAATTTTGAACTGCATATCTAAAGAACCAAGATGATCCAATGAGGAATCACATCATTCTAAATGGATTAATTAATGGATAGTATAATTAATTATTAATGGAGAGTATATCTAAGGCTCCTTGGACACATTTTGTCTTCTAAAGAGTGTTTTGCAAATGCTATATCATTAAGTATACTATTACTCCAAAAAATTTTATTCACAGAGTTGTTTTTATTCTGAGAAATACATTTTAGAAAGTTCTGTAGAAGATCTGAGCCACCCAGCTACCCTAGTCTAACTTGTCTGTGGCGCGGAGAGCCTTCCTGACTCCCTGGGAGGTGGTGAGCATGACCTAGGGTAGGCTACAAGCAAAGTGGCTCAGGAATAGACCACGGGCCCACACTGATGCAGACGCTGAGTGAGGTCACCCGGTAACCTTGCTCAACTCCATCCCTGCCAGTGGAATCCCATTTTTGCTCAAGAAGCCCCCTTTCCTGCCTCAATGACTAGATCACAATTCTAAAAGCCAATTTTGATTCTCTTCATGTTTACTAATTAGCTTTCTTTCTGACTTCACTTGTTTCTAGTAGCGTCCATGAGCCCTGGTTCTAAAGAACATGGATGCATAAATCTAGTCAGTCATTAGGGAAATTGTTCTTTGTAAAAGATACAAGTGGGTAGATTGATTCCTAAGTATCTTGTTTTGAAATTCGGTATCATTGTGGGTTGTTTTTTGTCTCTTTAAAATACAGAAAAGGAAAGAAAATATACAAGTGGCTGAAAGCATTTCCTAGTGATACCCCTTTTTTTTATTTCTACCTTGAACACAGATTCTACCTTTAGAGATGTGGCTTCAATTTTATGATTCTGAGGCAGTGAGCATGGAGACAGCACTAAAAGATAATGGAAAAGGTAGAACTGCTTTCCGTTTCAATGGCACTGAGCTGCCAAACTAGCTCAGGAACTGTCTACCCACCTGTAGATTTCCTGTTAGGTTAGGTCAACAAATTGTTTTACTGTCTCAGCTACAGTTCATCTGGTATTCTGTAACTTATTGACAAAAGCATCCTGGGTGATACCACACTACCATGAGAGCTAAGTAGTTTTCCTTTTCTGCTTTTAAGGAGAAATTACTTTCATGACAAAGTTGGGAATGTCTGCAAATTATGGTTGTGCAGTTATGAGTTCTGGACACAGTGCTTGAAAATTCTTAGAAGTATTTAACACATGTGGCTATAAAAGGAAAGAAATCTTGTATGTTCTCACTGTGTGACTGAAAAACCAAGGAAAAATTCCTTTTTGTTCATTTTCTTTGTCTGTGTGCCATTAATGTTCTAGCCCTATGACTTTTTGAGGCCAAGGGAAATTGTGGAAATAATATTATACTTGCGTTTTCTTCTGTTTGTTTCAGGAAAATTTTTGTTTCTACTAGCCCCTGCCCTTTGATTTTTGAGCTGGGGATTGAACCTAGGGCCTCATGCATGCTAGGCAAGCACTCTACCACTGCTCCGCATCCCAAGCCCCGTACTTGTTCATCTTTATGCAGCTGAACTCTCAAGGTGCGTGCTTACAGATATGAGGCATATTGCAGGGAGGTCCGCTGTCCTGGGAAATGTGCTGTGGATCCGAGAGAAAGGGAGGACTGCAGAGAAAATAGAAAGTTTCTTTGTTTGGACTATAATACTGGATTTCCTGAGTGTCTTAAGTTGCTGGGTTCAGTTTGCTGACATTTAGTTGAGAATTTTGCACTTATGCTTAAAAAGATTTTGGCCTCTTAGCTTCTTTTCCTGTGATTTATATAGCTTTTATATTAAGGTAATACTGGCTTACAAAGAGGATTGGGAATTTTTTCCCTTCTTTCTGTTTTTGGAAGTTTGTAGAGAGTTAATACATTTCTTTAAATATTTAGTAGAATTCAACACTGAAGCCAGCTAGGCCTCGGCTCATCTTTGTGTAGTGTTTTCGCTTCTTTATCTTTAATTTTTAATTCAATTCTCTTCTTGGTATAGGTCTACTCAGATGGCCTAATTTTTCTTGAGTTGGTTCCAGTCATTTCAGTCTTTCTAGGAATTTGCCCTTTTCATCGAATTTGCCTGACTTATCAGCATATCATGTTCACAGTAATCCTTTACAATCCGTTTTTTATTTCTCTAAGGTTAATAATGACATCTAGTCTCCTTCATTTCTAATGCCAGTAATGACTAGTCTGGTCTTTCTTTTTTCTTGATCAACCTACATAAAATTTATCAATTTTTCTGATATTTTCAAATAATTAGGTTTTGGTTTTATTGCTTTTTTGCTGTTGTTTTTCTGTTCCTCAGTTCATTAATTTCTAGTCTAATCTTTAATATTTTCTTCCTTCTGTTTTTTTATAAATTTTTAAAATAATAGGTTAGAGAGCTAGATTATTACACTGAAATTTTTCTTCTTTTAACGTAGGCATTTACAACTTTTCTTCCTTGGGTGCATCTCGTAAGTTGTAACAAGTTTGTGCCTTCATTTAATTCAAATATTTTCTGAGTTTCCTTTAGAGTTTTTCTTTGATCTTTTGGCTTTAGGAATACATTGTTTCATTTCCACATACCTGCGAGTTTCTCTAATTGTTATTGTTTTAAATTTCATATGACATGTGGTCTATGCCAGACTTTTCCTTATATAACTGAGAATAACCATTTTCTGAGTTCATGGTGTTATCCCAGGCCTCCTATTTCCAATCTGTTTGTTCAGTTCATTATTGAATATGATATATCAAATTCTCTATTATTATTGAGTTGTCTATTTTCCCGTTTGTTGGTCAGCTTTTGCTTCACGTAATTTGTGCTGGATTTCTCCTTAATTTCCCTTAACCTCTATTTCCACTGATTTTGAGATCGCTCAGTTGCACAGGCTCTCTCCCCACTTCATCACCATTAGGAAAACCTTTAAATCAGGATCTGGAGCTGGGAGGGGACATAATATCGTGTTTCTTGCTAATACCCTTATTTTAGGAGCTAGGTGCTCAGTGGAGCGGTGCATGACCCTGAGGCCATCTCAGTTTTCTTCTTCAGTCATGGAGCCACTAATATACAAATGAAACAAGGGCCACTGCAGCTCCCATTTTCTCAGAACACTGTGCCCAACCTTCACTACTTGGGTGGGAGAAAAGCAAATGAAGGCAGATCCCAAACTCTTGCCCATACTTGCTGGGAAAATAGTCTTGATGACAAGTAGCTGGAGGCAGCATGAGAAATGCTTTCGTTCTGTTCATCCCTGGAAAAGGCCCAGAACTAGGAGCCGGGATTAACGGGCATTCTGTGTTCCTGCCTATGCCAAAGAAGAGGGAAATTTCCTCCTCCCTAAGCCAGCAAGAGTGCTGGGAAGAGTGATCTTGATTCAAATCCCAGAATCTCTTCTCTCACTGAATTTTCATAGATTTTATCTAGTAGATAGTTCTGCATTTGGTATATAGGTTTATCCACATGCCTGAGACTTTAAATGTTTGTTTTAAATAATTTTAATCACTTTCACTGGAGAACAGCCTCAAGAAGTTCTTCCCACTATCATTCTGGAAATAATGTTACTGATTCTTTTTCAAAACTTTGCATCTGGTGGCTTCGGTTTTGTAACACACATTATGCTTGATCATTAAGGAAAGCTTAGGTTGGTTTTTAGACAGGGGAATGACATTATTCTGCTTTATTTTTATTTATTTATTTAATTTTTAAAATTTTTTTATTTTTATTTTGTTGAAGTACAAATATCAATGAGACAGTTTTAAGATACCTTGACAAGATAGATTTGATAAATTAATACATTGCAAACTGTTTTCATAATGTTTTGGTATCATAGAAGGTGCATACATGATATTATACTTATAGACATTATTATAGTGTATTTCTCTTATCAGTAAATTAAGAGAGTGTAGCTGTTTGCGTATCTTATTTTTTATACCTGAATTACATCAAAGATTCAATAATTAATATTTTCTACCTTGTTATTTTCCTAGTGGTTGTCCATAGTACTAGAAGCTGACATAATATCCTGTCCACCCACCATTAGTGCAAAAGTTGCCTCTCATAGAATTATGTAGAAGCACGGCATTATCTATCCCAACTGTACTGTCCATACACATACATCGTGATTCTTCCTTTCTATACCCCTTCCTTTGTCCACACCTGTCAAAGATGGGCACTCCACTGTCATTCAACTAATTTAGGTGCCTGAAAGTTGCGTTTTTAAAATTAAAAACTGGGATTCTAAATATTCCTTGCATGGTTGGCGAAATCTGGTTGTACAGATCTGTTTTACAGAACCAGTGAGATCCAGTTCTATCAGCATCATTCATCCATTCATACACTCATTCAACTAATTCATGAAATACTCATTAATCCTTGCGTTGTTCAGGTGCTGATGCCATTTAATTTTTAAAAAAGCAAATGAACAAAACCAACGAAGTTGTTTTTGAAATATGGTGGTTGATAATAGATAAGAAACAAATAGAAACACACATAAATGTGGTGCTCACATATCATGGTTAGTGCCGTGAGACAAACAGCAGAGACAGGGAAAATGAGAAAGAGCCCGCTGTGTGGAGAGTCATGCAGAGAGCTTTCCAAGTTGAGGAACTAAGAAGTATCAAAGATCTAATGGTTCAAGTAACAAAAATGAAACCAGTGTGGCCAAAGGAACAATGAGAAGAATAGAACAAAACCTTGGGATTGGAGCAACATCAGATTATCAGTTTAGAGACTATGAATCCTGAGTTTTATTCTGAGGACACTGAAAAGTCCACTGGAAGGATTTAGGTGCAGTGGGAACAGTCATATGAGGAGTATAATAAAAATGTCCAACACAGATATCTTTTATTCAAGATTCCAGATAAATTATTGATCTTTTTTTCTAATCGTGCGTGCTTGCCTGGAAAGCACAAGGGCCTGAGTTCAATCCCTGGTTCCACCGGAAAAACAAAAACAAAAACAAACAAACAAAAAAAACCCCATTCTTCTCCTTAATGTAAGTTGGCTTATTTCTCTTGTTGAACAGCCCACTTCAATTCCACCAGAAACTTCTGTCTGTGCCCAGGAAAAGTATGACAGATGCATTTCTCCCCCTCTTTTTCTAATAAATGAAGCCTTCTTAAGTTCGTTCTGTGCAATTAGATTCCTCTTTCCATTGTATTTTGTACCTATAGTATTCCAAAAACTATCATTACAAAACTTCTCCCTGGACCTTAATAAACTATATGAAAATTCAAGTACATGCAATAAGGAATGAAAAGGGTGAAATCACCACAGACCCAGCAGAAATTCAGAAGATTATCAAGAGTTACTTCAAGAATCTTTACGCTCACTGAATAGAAGACACAGAAGAAATGGACAGATTCCTCAAAAGGTACAAATTACCAAAACTGAACCAAGAAGATATAACAACTCTTAATAAGGCAATTACAGCTAACTAAATACAAAGCATAATAAAAAGCCTACCGATGAAGAAAAGTCCAGGTCCTGATGGATTCACAGCTGAATTCTACAAGAAATTTATAGAAGATGTAATCCCTGCACTCCACAAACTCTTCAATGAAATTGAAAAGGAAGCAGTCCTCCCAAAATCATTTCTGGAGGCAAGTATAATACTGATTCCAAAACCAGGGAAACACACAACCAAAAAAGATAACTACAGGCCAGTCTCCCTCATGAACATAGATGCAAAAATACTCAATAAAAATCCTGGCAAATAGAGTACAGCAAATCATCAAGAAGATCATACACCATGACCAGGTAGGATTCATCCCAGGCATGCAAGATGGTTCAATATTTGAAAATCTATAAATGTAATACACTATATTAATAGACTGAATTCTAAAAACCA